>PITA01002859.1:0-151061 GCA_004023965.1 Spilogale gracilis | reverse complement strand
ACTGTCCTTTTCCCACTGGATATTTTTTCCTGCTTTGTCAAAGATGATTTGACCATAGATTTGTGGGTCCATATGTGGGCTCTCCACCCTGTTCCATTGGTCTGTTTCTCTGTTTTTATGCCAGTACCATGCTGTCTTGGTAATCACGGCTTTGTAATAAAGCCTGAAGTCAGGTAATGAGATGCCCCCAGCTTTGCTTATGATCCATCATTTAAAGAACCCAAAAAGATGTCCGTCACTTAATGAATACTTACTTGTTCATTTGTTCACCGAAGGGCTTTACCCTCTGCTTCAGTGACCTCCCTAGTTTATAAACTCTAGCTGAGTGACTGTCAGCCAAGGCTGCCTAATTGTTGTGACTTAAATAGGGCAGATGGCCATAAATAAATAAACAGAAACCTTTTTCCTGGCCTCGTGTTTGAAAAGCCAATATGTCGGTCTCAAAAAAAAAATTCCATTTACTACTTATTTGGACTTCAGCTTATTTCAGAACTAGAAGAGACAAATTCACTTTTTTAAAAAAATATTTTATTTATTTATTTAACAGAGAGAGACAGCAAGAGAAGGAACACAAGCAGGGAGAGTGGGAGAGGAAGAAGCAGGCCTCCCACAGAACAGGGAGCCCGATGCGGGGCTTGATCCCAGGACCTCAGGATCATGACCTGAGTGGAAGGCAGATGCTTAACCAACTGAGCCATCCAAGTGCCACACGAGTTCACACTATTTAAATAAAATACAGTTTTTATTATTTCTACAGAGGAAATTCATATCAGGGGGACTATATAACCTGAATAAAAAAATAATACATACCTGCAAAGCCAAGATTGCCATTAATTCTATTACTTACCAGTCAACCCATTCATTCTGACTTTTATTACATTTGCTCTTGAACAGAGCGTTCCTGATTTGAATGTATCAGTTAGGGTTTTCCTTTAATCACTCACCTGCATAATAAGAGAATGTGCGCTTGTTCCGATCAAAAACAAACCATCGTTTTTTCCAAGTCTTAATTTTTCCACCCATTTTGATAAGGAATCCTCGGCAGGTCTTCTCTGTGATTGACACATGATAACAGGTGTCCATATTGTGGCCAGCAGTCTCTACATGGCTCCGCAAATCAAAGTCTTCCTTCCGGACAGGCAGATAGCGCGTCAGAGGTCGAGCCTGGAAAAGCACAAACTCATGTCATTTACAGCTAATTATTTGTTGCATTTCAGGTCACAGATGTTTAGGGGTGGACAGGAACTGAAAAGCCGAAGTGTCAAAATGTCCCTATGATTAGGAGAACTTAAGATAAACATTATGTAAAAAGTGCACAGTGTTTTAAGAAGGATGTTACAATATGTAGAGGTGGGAGGTGGATAAACTCAGGGGAGTAGATTCTACTCCTTGAAATGGACACATGAGAAAATGAGAAAATGGGAAAATGCCATTAGCCTTAGCTTTGAAAGAGGTACTTAGCACTTAAAAACAGAATCCTATGAGGCATGAGGTTCCCTTGGCTGCTTCCTACAGATGAGGACCCCTTCCTGTGAAGTTCTCCGGACTTCTCCCCATACAAGCTAACCTTAGTTCTTAAATATTCTCCAACATGACTTGATTGGTGAACATTATTTAGTAATTCCCCCCTCCCACCCCCTGCTAGATCTCCCAAAGCTGTAACACGTCGACTCACACACACTCCCTGATAGAAATCAAAGGCAGAGATGCTGGTTTTGAAAAGTGAAGCTAAAATAAGGTAAGAAGGAGAATCAAAGCTGTACTCAACGATCTGCACAATGAGCAGATATGGACAAGACATGCATAGATGCTTTTTATTTTACTGTGGTTAGAGGAAAGTTTCATCCAATCTAGGAAGCTTGAATCACCAAGGGTCATATTTCCAAAATGGCATTTCACTAATTCTGTTAAATAACCCCACCCCTCTGCCCTGGGGGAAATGACCTAAATATATACTTAGAGGCAAACCTTAGAGATAAGATTAAAATCAAATTATGCTTTCTAGTCTGGCTTCAAATGCCAGACAGGCATGGATGACCTTCACGGCGAAATATGATTTGTGAGAGGGTCGTCATAATGAAATAAAATGAGCACGTTTTCCTTTGTACTTTTCCTTCAATATTCCGCCTTTGATTCTGCGGTATTTGACTTCGGACAGATGTCGCAGACACGGAAACCTCAAAACACAGTCTTCAAGATAGTCTCTCACTGCTGTGTTAACAAACTGCTAGTAACTATAAAGAATAAGGGATATGGCACCTTTGAGGAAGCCTAGTAAACCCTGGCAGAGTGGATTTGAACCTTACATGAAATGGCGCTACATGAAATTTTATTTTTAGCTCCTCAGCAGACATATATTCTGTAGGCAGCTTTAGTGACAGAGATTCAAACTCTACGATAAGCAAGAGAGGAAGTTAAAGGAAATGGGTGGTTTTCCTGAGTTTTGTTTGAGTCCAGTAACCTTGCATACCTGTGTGGGGACAGCTGTAGCAGAGGGGTAAGTGCGACAATTCAGGTTAGAAAACCACAAAACAAAAAACCCACTAATACTACCAAAAAACTGGGTTGGTAAAACCTATTTTGTTCTGGAGTGTTTGCATCCAAAAATGGCTTTAATAGAACTCTCTCTCTTCCTTAACCAAAAGTTTTAGTTTGGGTGTTGTATTTGCTGTCAGTCGTAAGTTCAGCTGCATTTTTTCAAAGCTGCTCAGAAAAAAAAAAAAATGTTTCTTTTAAACATACCGCAAAAAAAATGGGTAGAAGCAAAAAGCGCCTCTCCTATAAAAATGTCCCATGTATGGCTAGTGGAAAGTGTCATTTGGTTAGTAGGTCCCAATGAGTTTTGAGATAAACATACATTTTTTGGTCTCTGAACCCCCATGCGTCTTTTAGCAGTCACAGGACTGCAAGACTCCCAGAAAGGGATCCAGACAAGCACGACCGTCTTCTACAAAATGACCACCAGGGGGCAACCTATCCTAATCCATCAGATTGTCCCACCAACCTGTGCCCTCTGTTTCTCCCTTATTTTTACTTCCTTTTCAATTAACTTCTGCCGCTGGCTAGTTTCTTCCTGCAATCGTTTTTCCAGGAGTTCTCGGCGTCGTTTTTCTTCTTCCAGAGCTCGTTTTTTGGCTTCCATTTCCCGTTCCTAAGTATTATCACGAGGAACAAATTTTAAGACATGCTGGTCACACTTGAACAATTTCAACTAATGGAAAAGAAAATTCTCAATAGATAATTGCTGGTTGTATAGCCTGGGCTCTTTCAATAGACCACCTAGACTAAAATCACCTTTTACATAGTTTTCAAAATCATTCCACACAGAAAGGCAACCACCACATCTATTTAACAATTGAATATTAAGTGAAAATCCATCACTCATTTCATACAGATGACCATCACTCTCCCACTTTTAATAAAAAGCATCACAAATTGTCACTCAACACTAATCATGGTATTCAGCCCTCCTTTCTGAGGCCACCTTCTAACTGAAGGCCATGGGTCCTGGTCCTTCTGGTTCCTTTGTTGCTCTGTGGCTTCGGGCTGGAGGTCGGTTGCAGAGGAAGCTCAGAGGGAAGTCAGAAGAGGAAAGGAGGGGCCTTTAAGGCAGGATGCAAAGGCATTTGGGGGCATTCCTAAGGAAGTTCAGATTCTGGCTTGAAATGCAGTCACAATAACTTGGGATTTTAAATATTACAATAGCACACACAGTTCACACACACTGGCAAGGAAGAGAGTCCGTAAAGATAGGACATTCCTCCTTGTTCCTTGGCAGGCAAACAAAGTGGCCGTCAAAGGGAAAATACGATACAAAGTGCTCATTTCAGTCGATGTTGACACTCTACATATTTTAAATTACAAAAAATCGTGGTGTGGTAAGGAGCCTTGGAAATCCTCTGTGCCACCCTTACTTTTAGATATTAAAAAAAAATGAGGCACAAAAATGTGCCACCCTTACTTTTAGATATTAAAAAAAAAATGAGGGTTGAATGACCACTCCCGAGATTATATTGCTTCTCAAGACCCAAGGACAGTTTCCCGTCACGTGCAGGCAGGATGAACTGCTTGCCTCAATGACCTCTTGTGTAAAGACAATACGCCTACCCTGGATTCAAGCAGCCGGGTCTTCTCTGCATGAGCCTGCTTCAAAAGTCTCTCCATTTCTTCTATCCTGGCAATATTTGAAGTGCTGGCACTGAAGAGAACACAAAGGCCTTTTAAGAATATTGCTTGAGATTGAAGTCTCTTGACATGCACAGGCAATGCAGATATGCCCGCACACGCACAGCTTCCAGGAAGGTGCATGACACAGTCCAATGTCACTTAAAAGTTGTTACATAGCAGAGTCATTGGCCTGAGCAGGCCAGTCAGTTCAGCTCTGAAAACTGTGGGTGACATCGACTTACCTCAGGAGACAAAATATAGGCAAGAACGATAAGACAAAGTAGAGTGCTTCACTCATAGATAAATAAACCCAAACTAAATCTTACAAAGGTGCTCAAAATGCTTTTTCCAGAGTCTAAAAATTATGTATGGACCATGGGAGGCCTTCCTGTTTCTTTAATCGTTCAGAGATACCTGGCCAATAAGACTTATCACCGAAGTTCTATGCAGATGATACCTGTGGTTTGAAGTCACTTTATTTGGCTTGGAAATGCATCTGCAGCTGGTTTTTTGCTGTGCCTTTATTCACGTGGACATTTTAGGGGGTACCTGGGTGGCTCAGATAGAAGAGCATGTGACTCTTGATGTCTGGGTTATAGGTTCAAGCCCCACATTGTGTATAGAGATTACTTAAAAACAATTAATATACATACATACATACACGTGGACATTTTATCTCTTACATGATGAGGCCAATTAAAAAAAAATAAAAACCACCCTTCCTAAAAGGTGCCACAGAAGGGTGGTAGCTAGTTTTATCAATAATACTCATCCACCATACCAAAGAGGAACCTCCATGAAGGGAATCAAGGGCATCAAAAGAAAGGCATCTTGAGAAAGATGTCACACAAATAAGTGAAGGAAAAAAACCAAAAGGAATAAATCCTGCAAGAACAATTACAGTAAGTAACTAAAAGAGAAAGAAAAGAACATGGAAATATTTAACACTAACCAAAAATGTTATTTTTCTCTTACATTTCATTTGAGTGCTCTAGAAAAAAGGGCATGCCCTAGGTCAAAACTTCTCTACTCTGATGTCCAGCCATAGGGAACCAACGTTATTTCCTACGCATGTAGGTTTGTATAGCCATTTAATAAACGCTTGTTTTTCTAGACTCTCTGGAGGACAGAGAGGCTTTTGTTCCTGTACCTTCCATAGCCTGGTACACAGTAGGGATTCATGACACATGCATTTACATAAAAATGAATTTATATGAAAATGAAAAGTTTAATTCTTAGTATAGTCTCCCCAAATTATACTGTTGATCAACTCAAACCTAGGATGTTTCAAACATAGGCCTAAATTTCTTTACAGAGATAAATGACCACAGTAACACAGTACGTATGTTCATCTTAAAATCAGTAGCAGCAGTTTTATAGTAGCTTTATCCTTGATCGCCAAAATTTGGAAGCAACCCAAGACATCCTTCAGTAGGTAAATGAATAAACTGTGGTACTTCCAGACAATGGAATACCATTTAGCACTACAAAGAAATGAGCTATCAAGCCATGCAGAGACGTGAAGGAAGCTCAGATGCATACTGCTAAGTGAAAGAAACCAATCTGAAAAGGCTGAATACTGTATGACTGCAACTTGATGACATTCTGGAGAAGGCAACATGGAGACAGTAAAAAAGTGGTGGCCAGTGGTTTGAAGTGGAGGGTGGGAGGGAGGGAAGGATGAATATGCAGAGCACAGGGGATTTTCAGGGCAACGAGAATCTTCCGTATGACACTATAATGATGGTATACATTCGTGCAAATCCATAGAATGCATAACATCAAAAGTGAACCCAACTGTAAACTATGGACTTTGGGTGATAATAATGTGTCAATATAGGTTGGTTCATCAATAGTAATAAATGTACCACTCTGGTGGGGGATGTTGATGGGGGAGGCTGTGCGTGTCTGGGGACAGGGAGATATGGAATCTCTCTGTACCTTCCTTTCAATTTTGCTGTGAACCTAAAACCACTCTAAAAAATTGTCTTTTAGGAAAAAAAAATCATTTTTTCCAGCCCCATTACAAAAATGCATCCATCTAGGAAAGGGACAGTCTTAGGACTGTTGTCTCCTTAGAAGCTTAACTAATCTTGGGCACCTGGGTGGCTTAGTGGGTTAAAGCCTCTGCCTTCGGCTCAGGTCATGACCTCAGGGTCCTGGGATCGAGGCTGCATTGGGCTCTCTGCTCAGCAGGGAGCCTGCTTCCTCTTCTCTCTCTGCCTGCCTCTCTGCCTACTTGTGATCTCTCTCTCCGTGAAATAAATAAATAAAATCTTTAAAAAAAAGAAAAGAAGCTTAACTAATCTGTACTTTGCAGGGTTATGTTGGGCCAATTCTTAGCTAGGTGTGTCCTCCTGATAAAGAGAGAACTGTTGGGGGAGGTACAAAAGGGTAAGTTCTATTCTTTTCAACCTGTCAGAATTAAAGGAAAAAATCTTCAATTTTTGTGCAGGAATGTGTATCCTCTTTATTGGGAATAGTCAAGATCATAGATGTTAGGTGGCACATTTCATCAGCTCAACTGAGAAAGGCAAAGACAAACATTAGGCCCTATAATTGCATATTATCGTGCTTGTATTCCATTGTGTTGTCTGTGATATCAGATATTTATGTCTTATGTCTCCTATTGATTTGGAAATAAATAATTTGATTTCACTAAGTCTCAAGGTCTTAAAAACTCACCCATTAAAAAAAAAAAAAAAAAGCACTCACCAAGAGTCTAACCCCTATCTGTCCTTTAGTTGTTTCTAGGACATACTCATTTTTTCATCGAGTTTGTGTGTCTGGATGTTGTTAGTTATAGAGAACTTCCTGTATCCCTTTATTGTTTGGACAACATTGTTAGAATGTTGATACTTAAGCTGAATCCAAATCTATCTCCCCATAGCCTCCATTCACTGGCCTCAGTATGACCTTGAGCTCCTCTGGAAACCTATCCAGATGAATGGGTTGGAAACACCTTGGTTAGAAACAAATATTTTCAGTCAATGGCTTTTCATAAATCTATAATTTGGGCACATCCTGGGAGCAAGCTTTCAAATCCTTATCTGCATTTAAATATTTTTGTTCTTTTTTTTTTTTCAGAAAATTTCAGGGTGTTTTCCATTTATTTTATAATATTTATAGTTAATTTTCTGCCAAATATATTTAGTTTGCTATTTGGCAATATTTCCATAAATGTCTTACCTTTCACTCCAAATGAACTCCATTTCCTGAAAATATTTGATAGAATATACACGTTAACATTTACCACTTGTGTCTTCACAACCTGTAGACACCTAGTCACCTATTTTTAAGCTACATTTTATATACTTTAAAGCTACTTTAATTATTTGGTTAAAAAAAAGAATTTGTATCCACAGACTCCTACTTGTTCTCTGTAGCCTCACTTTTGCTATCTTGGGTGTTAATATTTCCTTGACATGTAAAGCACTTTTATTCAGCAAAACTCCTGCTGCTCTGTGATACTCTGTCACTGCCATTTTTACTTTTTTGTCCCATCAGGGTTGCACTACACTGAAAAGCAATGCTGCAGTGGGAATTCAGGGAAAAGTCTAGAGTGGTCATACACAGCCGATGTCCTCAAATGAAATGCTGAGCACTTGCCATGTAGAAGGAGAGTCTGAAGCCCCCGAAGATACACTTGATAATGCATTACTGAGACCATGACACTCATCTTTGCTTTCTCAAGCGCATCCACATATAGGAGAAGTCCTGTTTCTTTCCATTGCTCCAATGTGTGACCTTCCTCCAAAGGCAGGCACATATTTCTGACCTTGCATGGGATTGCCGTAAGGATGCTGGTGATACTGAGTCATCAGGCCATTAACGATATTAAGATGACTAGTTTTGGCAACTTTTCCTACAGTCATGTTCTGCTGTTGTCAACAGGAGATTTCTTTGTGTACCTGACCGACTTTGGTAAAAGACATGCTCATAAAGAAAAACAAAACTTCCACCAAGGGTAAAGGAATCTAAATAGCAGATTTAGGTTTTTAGGGCTTTTGGGAATATTCACTTTATAGGCAAAGGGAAAAACAGAAAAGACAAAAATGAAAGAGAAAAGCAAAGAAAGAAGTAAGAGAATACCAAAAAGAAGTAAGCAAAGCAAAACAGAACAAAACTAAGTGGAGCAAAGCAAAATTCTCCAGAAAGACACAAAAACTTTTCCAAGACAGCCGTCGGGGCACCAGTATTGCCACCAAGTGGAGCCAGAGGCTGCCTGGCTGGCTCAGTCGGTTAAGTGGCTGCCTTTGGCCTTGGTCACGATCCCAGAGTCCTGGGATTGAGTCCCGTGTCGAATGGGATCCCTGCTTGATGTGGAGTCTGCTTCCATGGTAACAGTGAATACAAGCTTACCTTAAGGTAGTATGGGTTTTTTAAAGTAGATGGTGGTGCAGAAGCCAAATATGTTTGGTTTCTCCCCCGCTTTTATCCTAAGCCCTTTTATAGGTATCTTCTACTTTGGCTTCAACATTTTCTTTTTTTTAAGATTTTATTTATTTATTTGACACAGAGAAACACAGCCAGAGAGAGAACATAAGCAGGGGGAGTGAGAGAGGGAGAGGCAGACTCCCGAATGAGCAGGGAGCCCAAGCGGGGCTTGATCCCAGGACTCTGGGATCATGACCTGAGCCGAAGGCAGATGCTTAATGACTGAGCCACCCAGGCGCCCCAGGCTTCAACTGTTTTGACACTCAGAGGGTCAGACAGCACAATGAAATCGATACTACTGGTAATTTCTGACCGTGGTGACTGGCTATCTGTTGTTGCTAGTGCTGCCGGGTCAGGTCTGCATGAACTAAGGGTGCAGAATGATGGTGGTCACACGTAACCACCCACCAGGAAGGCTCCACCCTGACGCTGTACTCTTCTTTCCGCATATTTAGTGGAATCTTCTCATTCTCTACCTCTGGAAACCATTTTAAGAAAAAGCAACCAGGCAAGCAAATAAAAACAAATTCAGCTCTTGTCGCCCTGTCACGATGCTTAGGCGCCCAGATCTGAAGCTGTAATGCTTGATAATTATAATAGAAGTGGATCCATTTTGGGTAATTTCCTATACCTGCTGTTGCACTGCTACTGATTCACCACCACTAAATATGAGACATGCAGAGTGATCATTTGAAGGGAAGAATATTTACTTTGGAGGGGAGGAAGAGGGAGGGAATGGAAAAGTGCCAAGACAAGCAAATGCTTAGAGTGTATTTCTTTACTAAAGACAGCTCAAAAATAGATAAATAGGGGCACCTGGGTGGTTCAGTTGGTCAAGTATCTGACTCTTGGCTTTGGCTCAGGTCATGATCTCAGGGTCATGGGATTGAGCCCCATGTCAGGCTGAGCGCTCAGTGTGAAGTCTGCTTGAGAGTCTTTCTCCCTCCCCTTCTACTACTCCTTGCTCTCTCTCTAAAATACATAAATAAAAATCTTTAAAAAAAAAAGATAAAAGGTTAAGCTATCAAGAGTTCACCAAAGAAGTACTGAAATAAAATGTTCACAATTATTTGGCAAGAGGGGAGAAGAGTCTCCCGTTTTCAAAATAATGACTAAGTACTAAGTGCCACCAAAACGTGGCTATCTCTCTGACACCGGGAATCTGGGTTCTCGCTTTAAATGCCCACTTTTGTTCCTCTTGTAACCATTATAGTTGCTGGGTGGCTGGTTTTTGTTTGTGTCTTGTTATTAAGAAGCACCACATTTGATTGGTCAGTTTACTGTCATTTACGAACAACTGTTCAACATTCTAGGCTTTCTGTTGTGAGCACCTGCTGGCCTGGCTCGGACAAGCACAGGGCAGCGGGCATCACCAGAACACATTCAGAGCCAGATGGTGCACTGCCCGCCCTTCCCATACGCTTAAGTGTCTCCCCCCACGAAGTCATAAGAAAATTTTTAAAAAGTGAGCTATTGTATCTTTTATATTGAATAACATGAAATACTAATCCTTCTAACCTGAAATAATAATGGAGGCCCCAAAAAGATTTATTCTTTTTTTAAAAGATTTATTTATTTATATTTAGGGAGGAGGGGCGAAGGGAGAGAGAGACTCTCAAGCAGACTCCCCTGCTGAGCATGGAGTTGATGCAGGACTCAATCCTGTGACCTGGAGATTGTGACCTGAGCCAAAATCAAGAGCCAATGCTTAAATGACTGACTCCCCTAGGACTAAAAGCCCTATTCTTTATCATTAGATAATCTTCTCTTTCAGTTTAGGTCATTCCCATGTGACAAGCAGCAATACAATTCTTATTGTTGCTTTAGTATTTTTCCTCAGAGACTCCTTTCCTTCTCTGATAGGATATATTCAATAATATTAATATTTTACCCATTAATGCCAAAATGAAAATATTTTATTAACCACAGAATATAACACCTGTCTTCTCCTTTTGCCTAACCCTTAACATTTTCAGGCTATGATGTCTGGTTACAGTTAAGTCTCATATTCTTTTCATTTATGAAACATGAAATAACCCGAAGCTAAGTACGTTTTGCTGATATTACTTTCCTGCTCTCTCTGTCATTGTCTTATTATAGGTGAGAGGGAGGAGGTTATTCAAATCTTTGTAAAGCAATAATCATATTTACAGGATGATAATTTTCCATCAAAATGTTTTAAAATTAACCCCTGTCTTGTATCCAAGAAAGAACACCTCCATTTCACATATTAGCAAGTAATCAGGACCAAGAGCCTTCTGTGATCTGCTTCAAGGAGCACGATCATCGCCCAAAAAGTACAAGCATTCCTGCTTCCAGCCTGTGGCTTCAGTCCAGTAGAGGGAAGTCTGTTGATGGCAGTGACCCAACTAGATATATGCATTTGGGACACACAAGTGCTCAGTTAACATTTACTGAATATAGAATGTTTCTCAGGTTGAATCAAAATGGTTCTCGGCTAATTAAAATAGTTCAAACAAAAATTAAAAAAAGAACAAAACTGAAAATATGGCCATCTTACTGTATCCTAGGTTTTATTCAGCCAACGCTTACTGAATACCTACTATCTGCTAAGATCTTTGCTGGGTTTAGAAACCAAAAGATAATTAGGCAAGCCTCCTTGACATTGAGGAATTCACCAATTAATTACTGAAGAAAAAATGTTATACTGCCATGTGATCAGTGATATAACAGAAAAAAGAATCAAGCACAATGGAAACACAGAAGAAAAGGGCCTTAACGGAGAGATTTTCATGAGTTTCCAACCTAAGTCTAAGCCTGAAGGATGAAGAAAGTTTCTCCAGACTCTGATGGGAGTAGAGGTATGGAGATGGTAAAGATATTTACAATGCCAGGCACTACCGGTGCTCAGGAAGTAGAGACGGAGTGAATACACAAATGGAAGGACAAATTGAGTGTAGACAGTTGTGCTGGTAAATTAGCTCTCTGGAGGGAAATGAAAACCCTGATGTACATCAAGTATCGATTTATGTGGAGTATCGATTCCCACCATGGCCAGTTTCAAACTACCAACATGACATCACTGATCACATATAGGTGGAAATAAGCACCTTTGGCACTTGCCAGCTAACATGAGCCAACACCAGCCCACTGTTGACTCAAGAGCACTCCGTAAGTATTTGTGGAATGAAGGAGCCTATAAATGAATGAGTGATCAAACAAGTTAATTCCAGGCCTGGGACCAATATGGTCAAAGGCACAGCGATTTGAATATTCATCACCCTCTCAATTAAAAAGAAGCCCTGTGAGGTGTATCAGGAGGATAGAGTGAATGGAAAGTTGGGATGGATCCAGAATGCAGGTTCTAGGGCACAAGTCTACTCAAGGGGTAGAGTACCAGGACCAGATTTATATTTTAGATGTGCCTTAACCCTAATTCTGTAAGACCATCTTTGCTTTTCTCAAAGTATAAACATGAATGTGAATGGCTACATCCTTACAAAAATTTTAATATGTGGAACAGTTCTAAAGCCTTACTTTTAATGAAACAAAAGTGTAAGAAATCCTGTTGGAAATGATGTCTTTATTTAATCAAAAGGAGTCCTAATGAGGCTTGATAGCAACCAAGAGAGACAAATGAATTTTGAAGCACAGTATACACGTGAACGCAAATGTAAAGGAATAAAGAAGAAAAATGGATTATATGATGTCTGACTGGCTAAGTCACACAGGATACAAGGAAATTACTTTCAGAGGCTGTCTTAACACTCAACCCTCTTATGCCCCGGACACTATGTCTCTGAAATTTGGGTTTGTACATATACATTGCTCCAAACCAATGCCTTTACTTTTTGAAACCAGCAGGTGCTTTTCTAAACTGGAGACCTTAACCATGAATACATCTTACCTAGAGATATTGTCAGGTGAGCAGGCGGAGATGCTGGTCTCCATGCTATCGGAGCTGTCTAGGCTCAACGTATCAAAGGCCGCGTCCCTGTAGCTGTGATTGGGGTAGTGGAAACTGTTCAAGTAGACATTTGATTCAGATGCTGTGCGGTTGTAAAAGTCAGAGGATTTCTGCCTTTGTCCTTCATTCATCTGTTGCTGATTATACCCTAAGGAAAGAGCCATAAATATATTAGTATGTCTCATCTTCTAGTCTCAGATCTCCTGAGACTCAAACCGGCAACCCGAAACATCTGCCTACGAAACTTGGACCTTGGTCTAATTTGTTTGGAAGCCAAGAAGATCAAAGATACAGCACCATGCTCAGTGCAAGCCAGAGTTTCAAAGACATGGTCTTGGGCGTGATCTTTTCAGTGGATCATCTCACATTTTCCTTTGCCATTCCCACATCTCAGCACAATGGAGCATATATCCGTACACACAAAAACAAACAGGCAAACCCAAACCAAAACAGAAACACAATGAAAGACCCTGTATATCTTCTAAAAATAACTGGGTTCAAGTGAGGCAAGAGGACTCCTGGTGATAGGCAACAGCTGGCTCTTAGGGCAGTCACTTTTTCAACAGTATTCACATTTAAGGAATACTCGATGTGGTCATAAAACAGCAGGTGGATGGACCATCGAGGTGTAGGATTTAAGAATCCTGGTTCTCACTCATATTATCACTAACACTTTCAATCTGGTAGAAAGCCAAACTGCACATTCTTTTCTCGTTCTTTTTTTTTCATTTTTCCTTGCCAGCCAATTACTTAAAACATTCACAGTCAACGATCATCTCAATGGGGGCAGCCCTCTTCTTTTTCAGCCTTTGCTGTCAGCCCTTAGCTAGTTGGTGGAACTCACATCAAAAGCAGCAAAGGCGCCCTCAGTCAGAGGCTTTTTCCTTACGCTGGTACTGGGTCAGGACTGTTAGGTCACGGGCTACACTTTGTATGGTTGCTATGGCTGATTTGGGGCGATGCAAATTGAATTATTCTTCCTTTCAGTTCTCTATTTACCATAAAGGCAGGAAGCAGGGATTGAACTGAGGAACCAATTCCTCAACTCATTTAAAAAGAGGTTTCTCTAGCCAGCAGCAGGTTGTCATCCCTTCCTCCCTCATCAAATTCACTACCAGATCCATTAAGAGTTTATGATTGGACCATGTGAATTTCGCCTTTTCCTTGCACTCTCCCTACCTTCAATGAGGTTTTTAATTGGTAATGAAATGTCAAAGAGCAGAAGCCACATCCATGAAGCTTTAACAAAGCATCAGACACCAAAAGTTTCTATAAAATGATTTTCGTTCCACGGCAAGTTTGCAAGCCAAACTATGCGAAGTCGTTTCAAAATGCAAATATGTTACTCCAGATGAGGGCATTTCTGGGGAAATAACTTCCTCAGTATAGGCTGTAATTAAATTACGAACATACACACAAGAGGCACCTATTACTCAGCAAAGGGAAGATGCAACACAAAAAAACCACAGCATGGCGCTTTCGAGAGGGGCCATCAACCACAGTGGGTAATACAGGGGCAGTAAGTGAAGCGAGCACATTCGTGAGCTTGGAGTTTGTGCCTTAAAAAAAATCATTACTCAGATTTACCTTTGATACTTGAATTCTTGGAATTATTAATCGCACCTTTTAAATTGTTTCCAGTTATTATGAAAAGGAGGGAGACAAAAAAAGAAAGACAAAAACACCAGAAATTATTTGAAAAAGTAACACGTGTATCTTTCCTGATACTGGCAAGGAAAACTTTGACCCTGGCACTGGCTCTGTGGAAGATACTTCCTAGTGTGAGTATGAAAACCAAATCCCTAAAAGACAGCCACGTAATTTAAAACATATGAGAATTATCTCCTTGGCACTGATGTGAGGAAAGGTGAATCCCTATAATGACACTAACACCTTCTTGGAAAAACAGGAAAGACTGTGGGTCCTGATTCTCAGATCTTCCACGATTCCCGCCCCCCCAAAAGTATTGCAGAATAAGAAAATGAACTTACAATCTTCAGGTGAAGTACACAGCATCCTAAAATGACTCAAAAATGTCAGATGTGGGTTCAAGGGCCAGCAGCGTGACTATGTGTAAGATGCTAAGGACTATGAACATAAATCCCCCAGGTCACCCCACTATTTGTCGGGGTGTGGCTCTATGTCTGAGAGAACCTTCTACCACTCTGGCGGTAGGATGCGTGAGTGCCTTAGGTTTTCATGGCAATTTAAGTCAAAGAGCCTGCTGCTCATGAGTATATTTCCCGGCACAGGATTTTTGTTTCCTGTGGATCCAGAGTGAGTGTAAATGTTCTACCTCACAGACAGGCTCGTTTCTCCCAACTGGCAACTGTTTACTAATAATCACAGCGAACTCAGTGGCCACCTCGCTTAGCCTCCGTCCTGAACAACTTCAAAAATTTCAGTTACCTCTGTCATCACAAATAAAGGCCTGAACCTCTTCCCTGTGATTTTGGAATTGTACCCATGTGATTTCAAAGAGGTGGCTTTGGAACTCAGGCTTTGGCCTGCCTGTCCAAAGGTATGGAGACTTCTGATGGAGGAAACACTCCGGGAGAGTAACAGGACCAAAGGAGGGTTCCTTGGTAGGAGGTCCAAGAAGAACTGCTCGTGCAGTTTGGTCACCCCAAAACAAGGGCAAGCTAACCAGAGGAGGGGGACACAGGTGTCCTGATCACGACGGGATCCCCATTTATTCAGTACAGGGATGTCATGAACTAAACAGCCACTGAATCAATTCATTTTCTCATCTATAAATGCCAGTCTTAGCGGTGGCTAAATAAGGAAGTGGAATGTGTCTACCGTCTGGGGCGAAGCAAGTGCACTGGGAAAAATGAGACTTTCCCAATCCCTGGGGCTACTTTTTTGTTGTTGTTGTTTGTTTGTTTTTAAATTACATAGCAAGAATAATATTCAGCAGTGGGACAGCAACTGGAAAGCAAAGAGGGCCTTGAAAATGCTTTACATCCTTTCTATCCAGGCAAAAACAGCCATCGGAGGGGAAGTCATAAGGTCTGTAATGGGAGAGCGGACAGTATTTGAGGCTCAGAACTCAGCAGAGCCCATGCAAGGAACCCCAACCAACTCTGCTCTCGTCACCGTCTGACAGAGCCAGGCGAGCGAACGTGCACGGTGTACCTCTTCTTCTTATTTATGCCTAACAATTTTGGTTACTTACACCTGAAAACTCATTTGTGACTCAACCATTGTGCCATTATGGGATATACAGTTTTGCCAATATCTTCCAAATGTGTGTTGTTTCCTTCCTTTTTGTGGGGGTGGGGGGAGAACCTAAGCAGACTCCAAGCCCCAGTGCAAGCCCAAACACAGGGCTCGATCTCAGAATCCTGGGATCATGACCAGCGCCCACAGCAAGAGTCAGATGCTTAACTGACTGAGCCACCCAGGCGCCCTGTGGTGTCTACTTTAAATGGTGATCTGGGCTTAATATAGGAAATGAGATGAATATAGAAAATTATCTGGGTTTAGGAGGATAAAATTAATCAGTCTTTGTGACAAGTTAGCCCTAGTATAGCTCACCTGCTGAGAAATTCATTCTTCCTAACCACAGTCCACAGTCAGGAGATGAAGTACAGGACCAACCACGAATGAAGGAGGGGGATGATGAGAAAGGGAGAAAGAGACAAGATCAAAAAGGATGACAGGGAACCAGAAGAACAGACACTTTCAACACACCGTCATGGACAGTGTTAGTCACAGCACCATATTAACAAAGCAAGATGGATGCTTGCATTTCTAGATTCCATCTGAGTTTACAGAGAGGAACCTGAGAAGTTAAAAAATAATAATAAGCTTCAGATACATGCATAAAGTTAATCAACAACATTTGGAATGAAACATCTTTCACACGTATTCGCCAACCAGAAAACAGGGAGAATAATAATGAGATCATAAAGCTAAAACTGTTCTTTTTCCCAGACAGCAACACATAATTTTAAGAGCTAGGATTTATAAAATGCCATTCAATTATTCCAAGCATTGTCCCTCAAATTTTATATAACCAGGGTATCCTTTGATACCCTACATCTATGCACCCTGGGCCCACGCAGAAGCATCTTATTTATTCCAGCCAGTCATGCAAATTGGTCTTCACTCTCCATGAGGTCTGTGTTCTAAACTGGCTTAAATGGAATAAATAGGGGCGTCCTAAACCTGTCTCTCCTCCCCTGCAGCCATCAGTATTTATACCTGGCCTGCCAACAGAAGCATCCGGTTTTACACTTAGCCTATATACATGACAATGCCCACTCTTATCTTTATCTAGATTCTGAGGCTTGCAAAACAATGCTTCCCTCACCCCCCACTCTGGTTTCCTGCAGGGTCTGACCTTGTAATAAAACAAAACAAAACAAAACAAAACAAAGGGGCTCCTACAGCTGCCCTGTGAGCGAACAGCACCTGCACTCAGGGCTGTGTTTCTAGCAAATGTGCAACAGTTTTTCTCTATTGTGTAAAAGGAATGATCCTTAAGCTAAAAGTCCACAATTTTACAGTTTCCAATCCGATTATTTCTTAAAGATGACTTAACAATGACCTTTCACTAGTTGCTGGAAACAAAAAAACGCCACACAAGGAGGCTGTCATACCTTTCTTGGACCTTCCTGTGTTTAACAGAAGACAAAAGGACAAAGATTTCATTCATTCGAGAGCTTATAAAGGAACCGTTCACAAGTGGCACAAAAGTCAATAACCACTACAACTTGAAGAGCTGAGTTCTGGGCTCGCAGCTTTGAACTCTGCTCTCAGAGATCTTTGTTGGCATGATTTACGTTGTCAGTTCTATGAAAATAGTGCTGATGGAAGCAAGGTTATACTTACACCACTGTCCTTCTTGTATCCATTATGAACAAGCAGCAAAAAAAACAGGTCATTTAAGTTAATTGTGTAACTCCCTCCAAAATGGTAAGATCTATTACATTTGAGTTAATGAAAATGCGTTGGGTTCAATTTTTTCAAAACCATGGAATTTTACTTGCCTCTGCCATTTTAGTGAAGCCAGTACTGTGTTAGTGAAACAATTCTAAATGCAGTAACGATTCATCCCTCCTGATCTTTGCGGGCCACCGGTATGCGCTTAGGAGAAAATCCTGCCGATTTTCCTGTCTATTGTGGCCCTGAGAACTGCATCCTTGCCCCCGCCCCCTACTCAGCATCACAAGATACATCAGCTCTGCTGGGCCTAACACACAGGATGGTTCCTGATTCCCTCACAAGTCACCTCATCAGCACCACATGAAACTCTTTAAGAAGAACCCCACTTGAGAGCTGCAGCAGGAAAGAATGCAAGGGCAGTTTTCCCAGAAATACAAGAGTGAAGTGCATCAGTGAAGGACCAGGAGAGAAAGATAGCTTTTGCAGAGTATATCCCTACTGGGGCCTAATGGGATTGGCTCACATATCCTCCATGAACTCAGCCTGGGGAATTCCCATTCCTTGTTGGACAAAAGAAGATTAGAAAAATAAAGATCAAACATCCTTTAGTTTCATCAAAATTCTTGTCAGAATCCTCTTACATGATAATGTTAGATAATGCTATTAGCTCTCAAATTCGCATATCTCTCCAGTTAGTTTAAAGGTTTGGTTTTCATTATTCTTTTGGAAATAACTTTTGACATAAAATGCGGTGTTGTGGCCAATCCAAGCTCTGAGATCTTCAGTCAGTGGGAAAAACCCATTTAAAAAGTCTATAAATATCAAAGAAAAATGCTTTAACAGAAAATAGACTTGATCCACAAGTGAACAATGATAAGTGAGAGCCAAAATATGAAAACTCACTTATGTTTATTATTTATAAATCATAAGAGATATTTTAACTTTATAAATGATGAGATAATTTAGCTTAAGAAATCATAGTAAAGAAATTATAAGTGAAGTTCAATCAACTGTATCTGATTCACATGTTAACACTGTAAATCTCTCATGCATTATAAACCTCTTATGAATACTACAGCCTCGATGAACTATTAAATCACATCTGGTGATGATTCAAAAGCCTCATTCAAGTGATATATATATTATACACACATATACACATTTTACATATACAAAATCTCTGTGTGTGTGTGTGTGTGTGTGTGTGTGTGTGTTCTTTTTTCTTTTCTTTTGGCAAGAAACCAGTGTTCATCATACCCCGAGTACCACTGGCAGAAAGGCTGAGCAGTCAGAACTGGATTCCAGCCTGGTTGGAGGGAAGGGTTTCAATTCCACTAATGCATGAATGCAGAGCCCAAATGCCCACCACTCCATCAGCACACCGCTTTATATCCTGGGCATTCCCCCATCACAGTGTGTACCACATTTCATTTAAGTCATCTATTTTTTAAAACACTTTATTTTTTTATTTGAGGTAGAGCAAGGGAGAGAGAAAGAGAGAACAGCAGGGGGAGAGGGGCAGAGGGAGAAGGAGAAGCAGACTCCCCGCTGAGCAGGGAGCCTGATGTGGGACTCAGTCCCAGGACCCTGGCATCATGACCTGAGCTAAAGGCAGATGCTTAACTGACTGAACCACTCAGGTGCCTCTTAAATCATCTACTATGTGTCTTTCTTCCTCACTAGATTATAAGCATGATGTCAGGGGTGAGGACTGTGTCATTTATTTGCATTCTTGGTCTCTAGCACCAGGTCTGCTCAAAAGTTAGGGCCCATATAAACTGTTGAGCTAAATGACTGTGTTGACACTACTAATCCCCTCAACAAGAAGCTCACCTCTGTAACTGCATTAGGGTAATTTCGCCTAGCACCACAAAGACTATTCCACAACCCCAATATAAACGCAATTATTATTACAAAGAAATAAAAGATGCCAAGGATCAACGTCTACTTGAAACCTAACAACCACATAGAAGAAAAAGCTCAGACCCCATTAAATGCCCAAGGGGATTCGGTCCTGGGTCACTAGTGTGTCCTCTCAATGACTCTTTAGCAGATGTTGCAATACAACAGTGGTTCAGTCAGCCCACGAGGTAAGTGGCTTCGTTAAGTGCCCCAGTGTTCTCTCTGGACCTCTGTGGTCTCCCTTTGATTTCTACCAAATGGGAAGGTTAGTCATTCTCGAGGGGCCTTCCTGGTTTGGAATTCAAACGAATTTAGGTATAGTAGTGAGTATGTTTAAGAGGTGACAGCCATATGTGCAACAGAAAAAGCTACCTGAGTGCAACAATAAGGCAACGGAGATCCTTCCCCGAAGAGGACTTGTTAAGGATAAAACTAAGGATTTTGGTTGTTCCCTCCCTAATGATCCCCATCCCTGTTCTTGATCCCTCGCTAGAATTAGAGAAATTCTAAAGCTTACCCATGGACATGATTTGAAAGGGACCTACCTCTGAGCATCCTCCGAGAGTCTGAGTCTTTGGTCATGGTCGCCAGCGAGTGAGGGAGGACACTGCCACAGCTGCTGCTCTGTCCCAGGGGCAGGTGAGCCTGTGAGAACCGGGAGGAGACACTTGGAGAAAAGTGCTGGCCACAACGGTCCTTCAGGACAGGGCCACATCCCTGTCTGCAAAGCTCCAGGGTAGGCCCAGAGGACAGAGACAGTAGGAAGGAGGAACGAAGGCATCCCCATAATCCATGCTAAGTGGCCCAGGCCAGTCACAGACCATTCCAAGAAGCCGCAGGGCAGGCTCAATGTCACAGCAATCTCTCCATGGGCAGCAATTCCAAAAATGCAGATGGGGAAACGCTGTCCAAAACCACCTTAGAGAACAACTCAGGGTTCTTCATGCACAAGGAGCCGAGGACAGGTGCAGGGACAAGAATGCAGGCACGTCATGCGCAAGGAAGAGAAGAGCTCTACTTGCTAGACCTGTACCAATGTTCTTCTCCCCGTGAATGCTGGAGAACCCTACTCACTATTACGCTCTTTCAAAACAGAAAATCCTTAGTGTACAATATACTTGGGGCCCCAGTTTATAAAATAGATTAAAACAAAGTTACTCTGATTGAGGGCAAGGGAAGGGCCTCAAAGCCTGGCCCACCCAGAACCTCTTTCTCATCTGCCTCTCCTCCCTCTTTCTGCAGTGATTTCCTGGACACATCAAAACAGGAGTGAGGACTCAAGTATCACACCATGTGGGTTCATCGTCCAGCTTTACTGCTAACCAGCTGAGGGTGCTTGGGCTAGTCACTTAGCCTCTTTACACCTCAGTTTGTTCCATAGGTACAATGGGGGTAAGACCGAGTACCTTTGCTGGATAGTGCTTCCAGATTTTAAAATGAGACAATCCATATAGAGGGCTTAGTCCTGGGTCAGGCTCATAGAAATGACTCTTAGTAAATATCTGTTGCTGTTATTCCTGGAATCCAGAGTTTATATCCTCCAATTTCCAGATCTGGGAGGTAGTCATGGGAATCTGTCATGTAAGTGAAGACTCTCATCCCTTGTGTGATGGTAGTAGAAAATCCCAAGGACCAGTTTCTTTGGTCCCAGAGTGTACAGCTCCAAAAGTCCTCTGAGTAGGATAGAAAATGCAATATGGTTCTCTGTCTGCCCAACAAGCAAACTTAATGGTTTATTATTTGGCATTTTCTTTAAGAGCCTTTGCATGTTGGCCAACATTAGGACAAGAAGACTCACTGAATGCGAAGCCCATGGTTCACCCCATGTCCTACCTTTGGGGCGGTGCCTCTCCCCATAGTAGCACTGCTGAAATGTGGGGACATGGAAGGTGTGGTTTTCTTTCTTGGCAAAGTGTCACTCAGATAGAGGCCTTCTTTATGCTGTTTTTTCCTTTCTTCCAGACTTCTAAAATGCTTTAAATGCAAATGTAAAGCAGAATAGCAAAACTTGACTAACAGAAACAGGTCACTGAAGAAATTAAGAAGTATGCATTTACAAAGAAGTTTTGGAATTTCAACACAGAATTTAAAAAAATTAACTTATACTTGTGTTCACTAACAGACTAGGGCTAGCATTTGGTAAGATACATAGACACTGGAAGAATTTATTACTGAATCGAGAAACTTAAAAAAAATCCACCTTTCACTTTCATAGTTAGTGCCTGCAGCCTTGGGGCCTCAGGACAACTTACAAATTATTATGATGGTCGCCATGTGGATGGCGGAACAGCCAGTGGACAAAGCAAGTAAGCAGTTTCTCCCCTTGTCTGTCTGGACAGTTCTGTGTGATGGCACAGATCCCAGTGTGAGGAGAACAAGGAAGGGAGAGGAAGAAGATGGAGAGAAAGAACGAGTAAACAGGGAAGTTGTTTAAAGTCGGAATAATATTTTAATTACATATAAACACTTCAAATCCATATAATGTTTCCATATAAGGCATCCTTGTAGGTTATTCTTTTATTTAAAAAAAGAGTTTAACCAAGAAACCCCTACACTAATCCCTCACATTTAAAAATTCTCCTGTTGACCATTTCTTTCTTTTTTTTTTCAGATTCCCAAGGCAAATTTTTTGCCGACTTGAAATTCATCCCAATTTTTCTTAGCCTCCCCCCAGAATGTCTTGAGTAGTAAAATTATTTCCTAAGTAAAAGTTCTTAGGGTTTGATCATTTTTATACTAAGCTCAGGTTGTTGAAACACGTAAGAATTAATGCAAATGTGAGTTAACGTCTGACCAACTCTTAAACATGCCAATCATGAAGTATATCTGCATTTTAACTTTCTAATTATCTACTTATACTAGTTAATATTTATAACCTAAAAGTAGTGAGGAGATACAAGCCTTTAACAATAGGTAATAGGCAGTAAAGATAACTTCAAGAAATGTAATGGCTGGGCCTCACAAACCAGGGCTCATCTAATTTGGGAATCTAGTGACTATGCCTCCTTAGCATCTTCTGGAGTCAAATTCATATTGAAATCTGACAGTAGTTGACAGGAACCCTCAAAAGAGACTTTTTGAATATCCAGGCATGATTATGCACTAGTTGTACTAAAAGAAGGGTGACATTCATACTAATGAATTATTTATTTAAAATAGGTGATTGATAAAAACGTCTATGAGCCAAATGCATTATTTGTGATGTGATCTTGGACAAGCTATTTATCTCTCCTAAGGAAGCCTGAGTTCCCTAAATGTCAGTAAGGAAATTCTTAGTTCATAGGACTGTTAGAAGGAAGAAATGAGATATTTATTTGTGAAATATTTAACAAATTTTGACACATAGCAAGGGCATAATGTCCATTATGATTTCAGTAGTGTGCAAAAAAAATATTTTGTGCTGACACAGCAACTCTCTATAGCATGGATTTAGTGGAAATAATTATTAACATTTTGAAAACTACCTGAGACAAGTTACACTATTTTGGTTGACTGGGAACTGATGCAGGAGGATATAAAATATATTTAGCTCCAACATATCAAAAGTCAAGAGAGGATAGTCAAGGGGTCAAAGTTTAGAACAATCCCAAAATCCTAATAAAATACTAAAGGTCCTTTAAAAAACGTAAGAACAAAAAACAACCAAATAAAAGAAACCCCAGCAAAGGAATATGTACTTGTCTCTTTAAAAAAATACCTTTGGAAAAGTGGGAAGGAAAGAAGCCCCATCAAGGTCAAAGTGTCAGACTTGAACCCCAGTGCCTAGTTACCTGCGGCTCCTGCTGCTGTGGCTGCCTTCTGTGTTTCTTAGCTGGTAGAGGAGGAGGTGTGTCATTTAAAGGGAAAGGGTCGACAGATGGAGCCAGGGCTTCAGGCCAAGGGGCTGATGGAGGTTGAGTGATAAGACGAGGAGAAAGGGTGGAAGGAAACATAAATCCACAACAGACAGGTGATCTTTGCTTTATAGGAGAAAGAAAAAGTATGTATGTGTCCATATGAAATGAAAGAATAAGACAAAGAAATGAAATCGATAATCTCATTATTCTATTTTCTTGTATTTTAACCAAGAAGTCACAAACGATGGGCAGGATCTTTCAATCTAGGCTTTTGTTAAAATTCCACTCTGGGAACAACCTGGATCAGTTAGAAGTTATTTTAATTTACTATGCTTTTCCCCTCCCCAGATGTTTTAAAAAGGCATACCATTAAAAATAATCCATGCCGCAAACATAAGAGAAAACAAAATCAAACTGGAAAAATGATTCAAACTAACAATTTGAGAAAGGCTTTCTGGTTTCTATGAAAACGAGGTTGGGTCAGAAGACTAAGATCTCAAATTTACTGTTTTGAACTTAATTCTCCTGGTACTCCACTCTGCACCATGTATTTTATGAGTCCCAGTATGAGGATTCACACAGTGCCCCAGATGGGTATGTTTTTCAAAGTCAGCATCACTCTGGCCTCCCGGACAACTAGATGTATATGGTCACACACCTTCATTTTCAGGTAACCATGGGTTAATCTTAGACATGAGGAAAGCAGTGGATGAATGAAATGTCATGCCAACACACCTCTTTATTTTGTGGCTGGCTCACCAGCACAGCTGTGGTAGGCCCAGTGGCAACAGCATCAGCGTCAGCGGGGAACTGAGTGGAAGGGGATAGATTCGTGGAATTGACACATGGCTCATTAATTTCATTTATACTGATATAGCCCTAAAAGGAGGAATTCAGAAGTTAAACACAAAGAAAGCAGAAGCTGAGGCATGCTAGAGTATTAATGCTCCCAGTACAATGGAGTTAGCTTTGAGCGGCACAGCCAAATATCTGTGGAATTACCAAATGTTTCATTAAGGGAATCATCAGCAATTAAAATGAATTTATGATGCTTGATCTTGAAAAGTGATATTCCAAATATTATACATAATTTGGGGAGATGAAGTCAAGATGACTATATTATAAACAATCCTAAACCTTCCATTTTAGATTATCTAGAGGTAACAGCATTCATTCTGTTGGCTGAATGACGGCATCACTATACAACATTTAAAATAACCACATACACACAAATCTGAGTTATAAAATTTACAATTCAATCGCTCACTCCATAATTCAGGAGCCTTTTCCGCAAATCTTCATTTTTAGACTTTCCTCTTTTCTTCTGTTTTTTTGACAAGTTAGAGTATGAGTAAAAGTGGGCCGAAGGCTTCAGGTTTTTGTACTAAGAAATTTTATAAATACTAATTTATTTGTAATGCAATCTAGCTTTTACGTATCTCAACTAAATGAGAATAAAAGGGACACTCATCCCCTCATGAGCCTTCTCCAGCAAGATAAACACACACACACAGACACACACATACACACCCCTGAGCTGCGATTCAAGGCAGCTTCCCCAACTGTCAGCTCTATCCCAGGACAGAGAATTGCCCATGAAAATGATTCAGTTTTGGCTTCAACTTCAAGAAAATACCCATGAATCAAAGCCTCCAAGATTTAAAGCTCCTCAATTTATATTTGAGGAAAAGGCACTTCTGATTTTTCATGGAAAGTATTTACACAGGCCAATCATAATTTTCACCACATCAACAAACAGTGGGAAAAGTAGAAGAAAGAGTATAGAATAGTATTTCTTTTTTAAAAGTAAAATTGAGTTAAATTTAGCACTTGAGACCTTCTATTAGCCCATCAATCCTTAAAAAAAGTGGCTCCAGGGTAGGCAAGATATCATTATGCTGGTAAAGCAAAAATTTCAGGCTGGAACGCAAGGTTTTTACTGATTTATAATCACGACAAAGTGGAGAAAGCTAGAGTCGACTATTTACTATAAGTTGTAAGTTTCAAAATGCTGCTGAATACAGTCTTGGACTTCATGGCAACAGACACTGTGTAAAGTTTCAGAAGATTAAATCGAAGAAAGGAAACTGACAACTGGGTTGTTAAGTTTCATTTTGTCTTTGATAATGAATGGCAATGAAGAGCAACGACTTTCAGTTATTTTGCTCATTTTGACAGTGTGGTGTCTCAAAACCAAGATTTGACTCTTTATACATCCTAGACCATATAACCTGATTTATTGCTTCCAACGTATGTGCCATTTGTCAAAAGTGGCACTTGTTTATTATTTATTTATTTATTTATTTATTTATTTATTTTTTAGAAAGATTTTATTTATTTGACAGAGAGAAACACAGCCAGAGAGGGAACACAAGCAGGGGGAGTGAGAGAGGGAGAAGCAGGCTTCCCGCCGAGCAGGGAGCCTGATGCGCGGGATCATGACCTGAGCCGAAGGCAGTCGCTTAACCAAATGAGCCATCCAGGTATCCATAAGTGGCACTTGTTTAAAGAGTTAGACATGAATTAATCACTCCTTATAAAAAGAGGGTGAGAGAACAAGTCGGTGAGAGACAGAGACAGAGGAAGTGAGGAAGAAATTGAAAACATCTTGTGAGGTAAGTCGCCTTAGTCCATGAAAGAGAACATAGCTAGAGCTGAAGACATACAAATAGTCAAAAGTCAAATGGGCTTTTGGCAGTGGGAAATCTACAGAGAAAAAGAACTCACTAGCTGAAAAGGGAAGATTTTATTCTTGTACCAAGAGGTAAAAGATGCTAGAGCTTATCTAATTCATCTGGATGCCACAGTCCTTCAAAGTCATTATGTCCAGAGTCAACCTGTGTATCTTCCCTCTTAAACCTGTGCTGTCCTCAGTCTTCACCACCTCAGGAAAAGGTCCACACTGTCCAGCTCATGAGTCAAACTGGAAAAATGACCTCATTCCTAATACCTTCTGTAAATTACTTCATCCTCACATCCAATCTATCAGGAAGAACAGTCCACTCTGCCTCCAAAACATGTCTCTATCTCTCTGTCACTGTATGAATGTAGATGTAGCAGCATCTCCAGGCTTCACTACTGTGGTCCCCTCTGTCCCGGCTCCCCTGCTTTTCCTCTCACTCCTCATAATCAGCCGGCAGCCCAGAGGGATGCTTAACAAGTGGATATCAATATCACCTCCCTGCTTAAAACCTCTCATTCAATGACTTCCCAGCCACATTTGATAACCCGTATTTCCTTAACATGCCTCACAAAATCTGGTCCCTGCCTGCCTCACCGACATTTCCTTCTTCCACTCCACCCCATCCGCTCTGACCCTGTGTTCATCGAAGCTGTGAGTTTCGTGTTCTGAATAATGGAGAGAAACTATGAAACTGAATGATCTAATAAAGCTCTTGTAGAGAGCTCACAAAATGCTTCCAAGATACATGTTATTCATACTTATTGTGTGAGAGCATCTACTTCAGGAACCACACATAGTAAGATTCCTTACTATGTAGGAAGTCTTCACTATCATTTAAAAAGATATTTACGAATAAAGGTTTTGCCTTTTTTTTTTTTTGGTTATTACACACATTTTTATGCACCAGCAAGCTTTTTGTTTAGCTTTTTGGAAAAAACCCCAAATATTAAAAAAACCAATTTTCAATGGGAAAACAATGGTAGCTATACTCTGGTGAGCGTAGCATAATGTATAAACTTGCTGAATCACGATATTGTACACCTGCAACTAATTTCACATGTGTGTCAACTATATTAAAAAAACACAACTATTTTCTTTCTCAGTCAGCGTTATGACTTTTCAAATTAGAGTTAAAATATTCTTCCATTGTAGCAGTGTAGCTCCATTAAAAAAACATTTCGGAAAGATGGATGTTTGGAAGAAAGAGTGTATGCAGCTTAATGTAAATAGGATTCTCTAATTTAGGGAGGGAAACAGCAGAAACAACATTGGGGGGAAAAGAGACAGAGAAAAAAAAAAGAACCAGGCTATCTTATCAAATGTGCAGAGGTATTTTCATTTGCTATCAGACTCCGGAGAAAGAGAAGTAACATAAGAAAGAGGAGGAACTTGGGGCACCTGGGTGGCTCAGTTGGTTGGGCGACTGCCTTCGGCTCAGGTCATGATCCCAGAGACCCGGGATTGAGCCCCACATCGGGCTCCCTGCTTGGCAGGAAGCCTGCTTCTCCCTCTCTCACTCCCCCTGCTTGTGTTCCCTCTCTGGCTGTGTTTCTCTCTGTCAAATAAATAAAATCTTTAAAAAAAAAGAAAGAAAGAGGAGGAACTGGGGCACCTGGGTGGCTCAGTTGGTTGGGTGACTGCATTGGGCTCAGGTCATGATCCCGGAGACCTGGGATCGAGTCCCACATTGGGTTCCCTGCTTGGCAGGAAGCCTGCTTATCTCTCTCTCACTCCCCCTGCTTGTGTTCCCTCTCTGGCTGTGTTTCTCTCTGTCAAATAAATAAAATCTTAAAGAAAAGAAAAGAAAAGAAAGAGGAAGAACTGAGAAAGGAGATTGTGGAGAAGAAGAGAATTTAAGACCTAATCTTGGTTTGGATCCTAACTAATTTGAAACCCCAAGTTCACTCACAATATCACTTCAAGCATGGTCTGCACACACACACACACACACACACACAGTGCACCTGTATTAAATACAAAGATAATCCATGAAATTCTCAAAGCATAAATAAAAGGCAGGAAAACCATCAAAGCACTGAATGCTTTCTAAGTCACTGAAATTAATTTGTTAATTTCCTATTTTCCTATTTAGTTAATCATCTAATATGGAGCACAGCTCTTGATTTCTATGCTATAAGGGAACATGGAAAATCATAGCTTACCTCTTTCAGAGTACTGGGGTTGACAGAAAACCCTTTCCCCCCAGAGAGGCTGGAGTATTTCTTTTCCAAATTACAGAGATTTTCCTTTTCCTGGAGGAACACAAAAATCTGTTAAGCTTGGTCAATCTTTGGTTTCCCTCATGACTAATGATGTTGAATATTTTATCATGCATCTTACTGACTCTTCATATATCTTCTTTTGTGAAGTGTTTGTATTCAATTCTTTGGACTGCTTTTTTAAAAAGTTTATTTATTGTTTATTGTTCATTATTGAACTGTAGGAGTTTTTAATATATTCTGCACATAAGTCCTTTGTCATTTCCCTTTTAAGAAACCTTTCCTCACCCTAAGGCCAGGGAAGCGCAGGCCAGTCCTACATTTTCTTCTAGAAAGTTTATCACTTTAATTTTTATGTTGCAGTCTACAGTCTGTCTTGGATTAATTCATATGTGTGGTGTGAGGACAGATACATTAGTATTCATTTGTTTCCATGTCTACCCAGTTGATCCAGGACAGTTTGTTCGAAAGACTTTCTTTTCCTGGTTATCTCAGAGCCCTTTGTCCCAAAAAAAAAAAAAAAAAAAAATCAATAGATGGTATATGTGTGGGTCTATTTCTGGACTTTCTGTTTGGTTCCATTGATCTAAATGTCTAGCTGTATGTTAGCACCACATCATTCTGAATACTCTAGCTTTAGAGGCAAACCTGAAATCAAATAGTATAAATCTTCCAATTTGGTTTCTGTTTTAAAAGTTATTTGCCTACTCTATGCTCTTGGCATTTTCATACAGAGTTGATCCTCATGACTTGTAATTCTTATATTCTGCAGCATTGCCATGAACACTGGATTAGTAAATACCGAACCATTGCCCCTACAGGAAATAAAGAGGTGGGTTACTGTGCACTTCTTCAAAAAAAAAGTCATCAATTGCTCAATACTTAACTTTGCTTTATGTGTGTTTCCATTTAAAGACATCCTATTTGATATATATTGTTGATTCATAAACACTGAACTTGCAGCTAAAAGCACTGTAATTTACACCTGAATGAAACTTCTTTAACATATGCATTTTCTCCATGGGGCACATTGCAACTTTCCCCGCCCTTAGGAACATTAGACAGTATATTAGCACTATGCTGGGGAGGCATTTTAAACAGTAAAATCACCAAAAAGCATAAACAATCTGAAAACATAGCACTAAATAATCCACAAAAAGGACACTTATTTATCCCGTGAGAGTTGAAAGAGGAAGGTAGAGCGTTGCTTTGTTCCACCTCAGCCAGGAAGGTGTGTGCTGCAGGACTCAAAATTTTTGTTGTTCTGCACACGTCCATCAGTGAACTATGTGACAAGTATTGATTTGGGGGCTGCAAGTGAATTTTAGCGAGCAGGCAAATTCACAAATACAGACTCCTTGAATATTGCAGATCAACTATAAATTTGAAGCATCAACTTGTCAATTTCTATAAAAAAAGTTGGCTGGGATTGTTTTTTTTAAAGATTTTATTTATTTATTTGACAGAGAGAAACACAGCCAGAGAGGGAACACAAGCAGGGGGAGTGAGAGAGGGAGAAGCAGGCTTCCCGCCGAGCAGGGAGCCCGATGTGGGACTCGATCCCTGGTCTCCAGGATCATGACCTGAGCCGAAGGCAGTTGCTTAACCAACTGAGCCACCCAGGTGCCCCTCGGCTGGGATTTTTATTGAGACTGAGACATATCTACAGATTCATTTGGGAAAATACAAATTTTCATACGTACAGACCACTATTTTTAGAATAGAATTATATTTTATGTATTTTAATGAGGAAGTGGTATTTGTATGATGGTGATTACCCATTCTAAAAAAAGGCTACGACTATGAGATTCCCCCCTCTTTTTTTGCTAAAACTTCAGAAACTATTTAAATCCTACACATTACACTATCTGATTTAAGCTATGCCTTTAAAGATCCTGTGCAAAGGGTGGAACAGAGGTTAATGAAAGCAGAGTTCATCCCCAGAGCAGGAGAAAGGGATGAAAAACCATAAAGCCATTCTGAAATTTCTAGGTGCCAAAGAGGCAGGAGGAGGGGAGTTGTTAGGGATCTGTGTGGGGTACATAGATGCACCCTAGGTGGACTCATAATTCTATGTGAAGGACCAATTTTCTTTCCCTTTTCAACTTAAAAATAGTTAAGTGGGTAAGTTGAGAATATTCCAGCTACATGTCTTCTAGAGGGACGCATGGTCTAGCCTCATCCTTTAGCCCCTCATTCTTTCTGTACCCCATTCTGGGTCCATCTCATATTTTCAGGATCCCAAATGTCACATCCTAGGCAGTGGCCTGCATATAAGGCTCAGGGCTGAGACCAGCCCATCAACTTTAACTTTTGGTGTCTTCGATCTTAGACTATGTCAGAAAATCAGGCTGCAGGGTGGGCAAACGAAATGCTTTCTTGTGCAGCCACATTAGGCTCTGGGCAGATGGGACCAAAGTCCCTTTGGTGAGGATGGTCTCCCCCCCCCCCCCAGACCCCCGTCAATGCAAGGTGTCTACCGAGACAATGAAGTCAAAGTAAACCCAATGTGGCCACTGCCAGGAGAACCCACAGGCAAATAACTGAGTTTGATATCACAGCAACTGAGCCAAAATGTTTGATAGCAGCAAAAAAAGCAGAATATGTTCACCTATTTGATGAAAAATCTGTTTTCTTAAAAGAAGAAAATCAGAAAACATACATATTTTTCACGGTTTGAATTTTTTCACCGTGGAAAAATCATGAGGAAAAGATGCTAGCTTATTTTCTGATTTAGAGTTAATTGCTCACAGAGCATCGGCTTATTAATGTGGAAGATTAAACAAAAATGTACATTAAAGAGCCTTCTTTAAATCATTATCCACTATTCATTATTAAAAAGCACTTGCTTTGCAGGAAGCAGCTTCCCTCAAGCTGGAACCAGAGTTTTATTGCAACCAGTGCTAACAAGGAAATACTTACTCTTTGTAACATCATTATTAAATTATTCTTTTCTTTCACAAAATGATCTTGTTCTCTCTGAGCCTGTTGGACAATGTGATTGGCCTGCTTTTTCAATGCAGAAATTTTTTCCTGGAGGAAAAAAAGATCATATACAAATGCATGTTAGACAGTCAATGATTTGCCAGTATGTCCTGGAAAAGGGAAAAGAGCTTACAGCCTGATCAGCAATGATCACATTTTTATTGATAGTGGACAGTGGTTGTTATCTAGAGACTGGGAGGTCGACTCTTTGACTTGCTAAGCTGAAGGCTTTTCTTCACCTAAGGCCAATCCAGTCCACATGGTTTAAAATCTATTTGAAGAATGCAAAAGTCAACAGGAAATCTTGTTTTAGAGTGTAAATGAGTCATCTTGGAGACGCCTCCTGGGAAAAATGACAATGAAGGTTCTTATTTAAGCTCAGAGCTTAAGAAGTCACCTTCTTCATCTTCCTTCCCCTCAGTTTTAGTGGTTTAGTATACAGCACTGAGATGTGATTCTAAGTTTTGGAACAAGAGCTGAATTCTGGAGCAGGACACCTGGGGACTGGAAGTGGGCGGAGCCAGCGATGTGTAGGGCATCTGGCGAGGCTATTTCTAATGGTAATAAGTTATCAGCCAACTCCAGGAACAATGAGCAGTAAAACCTGAAAATGTCAGAATAGACTTTGTTCACAGAATTATTCTAAGTCTAGTTATGATGATTGCAAAAGCAAGTAACTTAAAAAAAAAAGTCTGAATTTCTGATTTTTCTCTCCCTTGGTTTTCCCATAAATGAAAAAAATCAGGTATTATAAATCAATGGCACGTACAGCATTAAGTAACGATAACTAACACATCTCGGAGCACCATTTGGTGTGTGGACGACAGGCTCCATAATCTATCATATGTGACATGTGGTGAAACACAGATATTTGGATATAAAGACAGGTAGACAGAGAGCTACATTCATGATGATTCCTGTCACGGAGTGAGGGGCGAATGTGGATTTTTCATACTGAATGACACCTGGCAAAAGTACCTTTCGAGTCACAATGTTCCGTTGATATTCAGCTACTTCCCGCAGGAGCTGTTGGGTCAGGTTCTCCTTCTCCTCATCCAGACGGCTCTCACGCTCAAGTTGCTGGAATTCCAGGTCTTCAAAGTGTTTGCTCTCAACATCCAACAGGTCGGCATCCTTTGGAGAAGAGGGAATGAAAACAAGGCATACCTGAATGGCTGTAGCCTTCTAACATAAAGAAAAAAAAATATTAAAAAGCAAACAATCCAAAATATCTTTCTCCTTACTAAGCTGACTGGGGCTAGACCATGCTAATCCAGTCTTTTCCCAGAGCAGTGACCATGAGAATGGAATTGAAAGGAACCGGGGGTTCAAACTGGTTGGACCATCAGTTTGAGACTGCTCTGTGGATGTAGGGATTCTTGCTTTAATCTACTAGGTAGTTTTAAATGGACCCTGAAGTACAAAAGGAATTCAGTAAATAACTAAACATTATCTGCCCACCAAGGTGTGACATGGTCTCTTGAGAAAGCTCCCATTTTCCAAAATTTTTAAATAAAATGATGAGATTTTAGTGTAGAGATCAAATTCAAGATTCCAAAGTTACTGAGTATAAAAAAAGACTGTAAATTTGGCATACAAACAGATTAGACCTTTATGATATATATAGAGAGAGGCATGCATGCTCCAATAATTTTGTTGAAAGAAGTCATCGAAAACATTTGGTGGTTTCTATTCTTACACTGGGCTTCTGTGAATCCCTTAACTTTGTTTACAAAGATTTTTACTGGAAGTGTAGAAGCACAGCATTCATCAGGCACAAAGAGGGTTTCTAGTGGTTAAGTACTACTACTCTGGGAATCATCTCGAATTCATTTAAGAAAGATCAGAAATCATAAAAATCAGATGGTCTAGAAAAGGCATTTCCTAACCTATGAAATGTCTGAAGACAGAAGTGAATCCCTTTCTGTGCAGAGACTGGTACATGTTGTAAAATGATTCTTCAATCTACATTTAAAAAAATCACTTCCTTAATTTTGGAGCCTTTGCCAAAACCATAAATGCAGTAGGTACAGAAGATTTTTAAAAAATACATCATTTGTAAACGAAACAGCAGCTGGGTTACTGGGTTACAATGCTACATAGGCAAATAGCCAGGACATGTTTTTTTCTCACTAAAACATCAGAAAGAGTTGGATAAATAAATATGATAAATTAGATTTATATCAGTTTTTAAACATACCACCCCCTCTTTTTGTTTTTATGTGAGTGATAAATTAGGCCTTTTAATCAAATGGAATAATACATTTCTGTTTTCTGGAATGAATTTTATTCTGGGGATGATTCATAGAAGGATGATTAGCTACCATGTAATTACAGCGGCACTATAGCAACAAGATGATTATGTCAACACAGTGGAGTTTTAAAACATAAGAGCAAGAAAAACAATTTGAAAAACATATTCAGCATTTCTGAGCACTTTCTTTTACCATTTAATTGGCCAAAGAGAGAGTGGTCTTGTTTTCAGGTTTAGGTGGACATTTCAAGTTTATCAGACATTTTATGCTTATAAGTTCTAAAGGAGTGAATGAAATTGGACCAAATCAGTCACTACTGAAATAATTAAGAGATAACTCCAGGGGCACCTGGGGTGGTTCGGTTGTTAAGTGTCTGCCTTCGGCTCAGGTCATGATTCCAGAGTCCTGGGATTTTGCCCTGCATCGGGCTCCCTGCTTGGCGGGAAGCCTGCTTCTCCCTCTCTCATTCCCCCTACTTGTGTTCCCTCTCTAGCTGTGTTTCTCTCTGTCAAATAAATAAATAGAATCTTAGAAAAAAAAAAGATAACTCGAACGTTATGTCTTGAAACAAAATACCTGCAGTCTTGAAATAATACTTCGGTGGATATATCTACTCACGTGGTCATTCATAGTCAAGTTTTTAAGGTCTTTCAATTAAGCTTGGTTTGTAGCTAAAGATTACTGAGAGAAATAGTTTCATAAACTTTTTTTTTAAGTTTATAAATAATCCTTACTCAAAGTGGGTATGTGTCTTCACTCCACATCTGGTCAATAGGCAACATGTGTTATTTTAAGTGCATGAAGGTCACAGAGCCACTAATTTGTAGTAAATATTTAAACTGTTGCATGAAAATAATACACGCTGGGTAGGAAAGTTGAAAATTAAAGCTAAGGTTACTACTCAGAGTCTGTTGCTATCATCATCTGATCAAGTTGTCCAAACAATTAGAACATGTGTATATAAACTTATACTGTAAAAAGAAAAACAACTGTGGAGGGGAAAAAGTTTTTGCAAAGATTTTAGATAAGAATAAGAATTCAGAGCATGGAATTGGGGGGCAGGAGTTGTTTAATTTAGCACACAATAATATATACAGGAAACTCAAAGTCAAGGGCATGACTAGCTGAATGAAAATTTTAACTAAGCTTCACTCGTTAAAAGGAACATTACAAATCTCTACTGGCTGGCAGCTCAAAGGCCAGGCTCCAAAGTGCATAAAACAGCTGCGCTCAAGAAAACTCAATGCAATTCCTTCACTTTTCTAATAACTGTTTTTGAGAATTTCTATGGTAGAAGTTTACATGCAGTCCTTCGTGCGGTTTTTGGTTTTGGGTTTTTTTCTGTTTCTTTTTTTTGCTTAGTAGAGGGATGAAAGAAGAGAAGAGATGTGGTATAGCAGGAGACATTACAGTAATAATCTCAAGATAGCTCAAGGACAACTTTGAAAACAAATTTAAGTGCGGCCTGGGGTTTGTTCACGTTTCTCTGTCTTACGCCATATAGTCAAACACTTTAAGTGCATGGTTCTGGAAATTGGAAAAAGACAATGGAAATAATTCGTGCAACCTTCTCACTTCATAGATGAAGACACTGAGACCCACAGAAGTTGAAGGATTTATCCAAGATTAAAGGATAAACTGAATGTAGAACTAGTAAGAAAAAAGGTCTTCTAATTGTTGATGTCACTGAATATGTATATATATATGTGTATATATACATATATGTGTGTATATATACATATATAATGTATATATTAAACCAAGAGACTGAAATCAACCATTCAGTGAGTAAATTATCAAAAGCGCAAGAAAACTGTCCTAGCCAAGTGTCTCCTCCATTTACTAGTGGAACTCATTCTGGCAAACAAAAGACTCATTTATCTTCTGCTTTCTTTTCCACAATGCTTGCATCCCAGGGAACAACTGGACTGGTGAGTCCCCCTCACTACATACAACTACTCAGATGAACAGAAAGCAGGGGATTAGAAGTAAGAAGTCGGGTCATAAAGCCATAGTGTTGTGTGCAAAAAATCATTCTATAACTTCAGTTTAACTATTTGGGATAACACACAGTTTAAGAAGATGATGTTCTTCCTGCTCATTTATTTTTTCTTTTGTATGACTTACCACCTAGTCAAGTTTGTGGTAATAAAATCACTTTTACTGCATCTACTTTAAATGCTTTTGGAAAAGCTTTGTCAGGAAGTGACATTCTACAGGGTTTGAAGTCTGAAGGGAAATGAGCTGTGGTAACACAGGGAATTCCTAGTATGAATGGACTTCTCCTGAAATAAGTGGACTTTTTACTAATTAAGCCATGGGATTGGTGGAAAGTTACTCCCCTGCAAGATTAGTGGACCTCTTAATACAGGTGAACAGAAAGCAAGTACAAGAGCCAGTTACCTCTCCCAAAGAAAGGGATTTATGATAAGAATTTTACACTCTGGAGCGCCTGGGTGGCTCAGTGGGTAAGCCTCTGCCTTCGGCTCGGGTCATGATCTCAAGGTCCTGGGGATGGAGGCCCACGTTGGACTCTGCTCAGCAGGGAGCCTGCTTTCCCCTCTTTCTCTGCCTACTTGTGATCTCTCTCTGTGTCAAATAAATAAATAAAATCTTTTTTTAATAAAATTTTTTTTTTTACACTTTGTTTGGAGAGGAAGAAGAGAAGGGTCTTTGCCTTGAAATAGTGGAAGAGGCTGTTTGCATCACTTCCTAACCTCCTTTGGACATCCTTAGAACATACATACATTTAGAGTTACCTACCCTATAGGGGCCATATTAAGCAAACAGTCATTATTTATATCAATCTGAGTTTTGGCTATTCATAGAATCTACCAAGTTTTATTTGCAGCAGTGTTTAAAGAGTCCAAGCAATAGCTGGATAACTAGAGGCAGAGAAGAACAAAATATATAAGCTGTTGCTGACTCTACATAAAGTAGTATGACCACTGTGTCAAATCATTAGTAATGAGCAGAGTTGAAAACCAGTGAACAAATATAAAAGGCAGTTTCCCCACCTCTTTGGTGAACTGGCATTAACAGAAATTACAAGTGAAAATAATGTTACAGATACTGATGTTTTCCCAGTTATTTTCATCACAAGATTTCTAGAGAATTATGACACTGAGGGACAGGAAATTTTCTCTTCTGACCGCAAATTCAGTTGGTATACAATAAAAGGAGTAAAGAGAAAGAAACGTTGTTGGGACTTTTTTCATCCAATATAGTAAGAAAGTTACTATTTGTTAAAATATTAAAATCGTTACGCTGCAGGCGAATCTGCCTGCCTTTGGATGCTGTCAGCCGCTGTGACGCAACGAAAAGTTTTAAATGTAATTTTTCATAACCTTACGCTATTCTGAGGTATTAAATGTTTTTGTATTAAAGACTATCTTAAACATTTCCAAGGGAGGGGCTACCTCAGCTGATGTTTTGACTTGTGCCCTCCCCACCAAGAAGGTCCTGACAGAATGACATGAACCAAACTAGCCTTCCTCTCTAGTCACGTGGAATCATGAGTTGTTAGTCACTTAGCACCAATTACTACGACATGACTCTTAGAGATCCAAGACTGTCCCCCGGCTTTATTTGGGTTGCTGTTCAGAGCAAACAAACCAGTCATTGAGAGGCTCTGAGCTATAATGTGGTTCTGAACGTGTTTGTGAACCTTTCCACCTGGAAGCCTCATCTCGGCAGATAACCAGGGTAGCCATGTCAAGCACAGCCAACCTCAACGCTCAGAGGATGACCTGATAAAACCCACAACAAAGTCCATGCTGCACTAGGCTTCAAAAAATGACAAAACTCGTGTGAGAAGATGCAGAGGGCATTACCCTGCATCTTGGGTCTGGGTGTTTGCTGTGGCTGTGCTAATGAGTTCACTGTCACTAAGAGGCAGAAAGAAAAAGAGACACAGTGAGTGCTGATGGGAAGCAGGTCAGAGAAGAGGGTAATTTCTGGACCCAAGTGTAAAATCAGGCTGAGAGAGAAAAAGAGAAACAAAACAAAAACTAAACATCCAAGGGCGAACAGTACTTATGATGCAGCAGAGAATACAGGGAAAGATGCCAGTTAATTTAAATGCCACAGTTAATTTAAATGTCAGCGTCGATTATGTGTCACAAAAAAATGACTCTCTTTTGTTACGAAGAATGACTCCAGAACTATTTTTTTTTTTGCATTATAAATTAGCGAAGGGTTCTAACAAGGAATTGTCTAACTGATTAGCATGAAATCATATATACCATCAGCATGCATTTTTCTATTTAAAAAGTATCTAATGACCAGAACTTATGCAAATCTATTCTGTGTGAAGTAGGAAGTCAGACGTAAGTGGAACTTCATTGAACAAACACTGAAAACCAAAAACCAACTGGCACATTCCTGTTTGCTACTGACCCTCTTCAGCCGCTGCTGTAATTGCTCCCTCATGGACTCGGGACAATTGTCCAGCTGGGTCTTCTGCTCGGAGTAGAGCTCCTGAAGCCTCTCTAGTTTTTCCCTTTCAGCATCAAGCTTTACCTGCTCCTGAAGTTCAGAGATCAGAAAATAGAAGAATAGAAATTACCTTCACACACAAAGCAGACGTTAGTGAACATTTCCCAAGGATAACACCAACACACACAAACACACACATGCGCACACACACACACACACACACACACACTAGATACCCTATGCATGTAGAAACATACCTCATTAGTGACTAAGATAAGGGGGTGTAAGCGGAAGTAAAGACACGGGGACCCATTTCTACATTCTCAAAACACGGTCTGTATCACTGGTACTGGCAATGACCCCCCATCCTGCCTTCCTTCCCTCTTTTCTGCCACCAAGTTTAAAGCAGAAGAAGCTGGTCAGTGATCAACAAAGGACAAAAGACACGCCAACCAAATTTATAAGGTAGGCTTGCAAAGAATCTCTGGGCAGAGACCCAGGCCAAGCAAAGGCATATTTATCCCAAGTCGTGGTCCAATTCACTCAAGGCATTTGTTAAGCAAGCTTTGGAGATTATTGTAATTTTATTCTCAGACCAGAGTGTGCCAGGTACACCAATCGACAGCCTGGTTACCTGAAACAGGTCTAGCTATCTGCCAACTTCAAAGCTTAAGCAATTAGAAAATCTGATTCTAAGAGTGAGAGAGCAGGGACGAAGGCCAGCCTGACAAAGCAGCGAGGGGAGGCACAGCACGCAGTCTGGATACACCGACATGTGACATTTACTGTGGAGATGAAGACTTCTCTACATTGACTGATATAAAAAATAGCTGAAATGTGGACTGTGGAAAAAAAGGAATGGAGAACACCCAGGTGTCAGAAAATAGAAGAGAAAGGTGGAGACAACACTAAATCCTTCCGCAGTCACACAGTCCAGAGGGACCCGGGACATTCTCCAGGGTCTACCACCAGGCAAAGCCCGTAACACAGTGGTTACACGGCCTTACCGGTCACCTTTTAAATTGAGAAACAATACTGCAACCCTTTAGGTGCCTGTCTTCCCCACCTGTGTGCCCTTTATGATGCTCTAAACCCTTGAAGTATCTTGTAGACCTGATTCTGCCCTGGTGTAACTCTGTCGGCCTACACAGAAGCTCTTCATGAGTGGCTCCCGGATGGCTCAGTTGGTTAAGCATCTGCCTTCGGCTTAGGTCATGATCCCAGGGTCCTGGGGTCAGGCTCCCGGCTCAATGGGGAGTCTGCTTCTCCCTCTCTCTCCCGTTCTCTCTGTTCATTCCCTCTCTTACTCTCTCTGAAATGAATAAATAAAATCTTAAAAAAAAAGCACTTCATGAAGCACAATCATGATTTGACCCTCAGTGAGCACACTGTACCACCTTACTCTCCTTGCCTCATTCACTCTAAGTGCAGACAGCAATAAAACTGGCTGCTAAACTTGATCAGAGAAGGATTTTTTTTTAAAGGATGCATCTCTCAGTCCTATAAAATTATACTTACTATAATTTCTCCATCCAAATGGCCATGACTTCCTATGTAAACATATCTTTAGATTTTTGATAAAAGAGGCTATGGTTTCAATTGAAAACTACAGGACATAAATACCTATACCAGTTTACTTAGGTGTCCATTTTTTGCAAAAAAAAAATTTTTTTTAATATTTTATTTATTTGACAGAGAAACACAGCTAGAGAGGGAACACAAGCAGGGGGGGTGAGAAAGGGAGAAGCAGGCTTCCCGCAGAGCAGGGAGCCCGATGCGGGGCTCGATCCCGGGTCTCCAGGATCATGACCTGAGCCCAAGGCAGTTGCTTAACCAACTGAGCCACCCAGGCGCCCCTGCAAAAAATTTTTAAATGTCAAGGGCCTTTTAGAAATGCATATTTAGTTTTTGTTTGCTTTGTTTTCTTTTAAGGATTTTGTTTATTTATTTGACAGAGAGACAGCGAAAGAGGGAACAACACAAGCAGGGGGAGTCGGAGAGGGAGAAGCAGGCTTCCCCTGAGCAGGTAGCCCAATGTGGGACTTGATCCCAGGATCCACGGATCACTACCTGAACCGAAGTCAAATGCTTAATGACTGAGTCACACAGGCACCCCACGTATTTAGGTTTAGAAGTGTATTTTTTCCCCCTCTCAAAATGATTAAATCTGGAAGTCATAAAACTGAGAATCCTACTTCATCTATCAACCTAAAAATGTTTCTGCAGGGGCACCTGGGTGGCTCAGATGGGTTAAGTGTCTGTCTTAAGTTCTGAGATTGAGTCCCAAGCCCCGGAGTCCTCAGGCTGCCTTGAGCAGTGGAGAGTCTGCTTGCTTCTCCTTCTGCCTCCCCCCTGCTCATGCTTTCTTTCCATCTCTCTCTCTCTCTCTCTCAAATCAATAAATAAGATCTCCAAAAATAAACAAACAAACAAACAAATAAATAATGTTTCTGCAACTGAAACTTTTGCAGACTATCCAGAAAATTTCCTTCATCTTCCCTGGCACGTGTGTATCCTGTGCAACCCTACAGGGCAGGAGGGGGAGCGCTGCAACGGCCTAGTTCACAGAGTGAAGGATCATCACGTGTTCATTCACAGGAAAGCTGAATCTTCCAGGATCAGTCAGATGCAGCCTTTAGTTTCAGAATGAATCATTTTTTCCCTTTAATACAGCCAGCAATACCGAACACCCGTCATCCTTTGGATAAAAAAAGGTGTGATTTCTTCTGTGTGTGGATCAAAGATTGCCCTATTTACACAGCTAAATAATTTTATCCAAAAAGAGTTCTATTTGTAGATACTGTATCACTGGATTTTGCAGCAATTCTAGTCCAAGAAGAAAGTTAAAAGAAAGAAAGAAAGAAAGAAAGAAAGAAAGAAAGAAAGAAAGAAAACATCCAATCCCTTTAAATACCAAATATGAAAAATTGTAAAATTTAAAGTAACATCTGACAGAGCATATTGATACGATATTTGATTATGTGGAAAGGCCTGAAAGATGGGCCTCAAATCTGAAGATGACCAAACTATTCCTCTGATGCTCCCCATTTTGTATTACTACTGATAAGCACAGATAACGAATAAAGAGTACCTTATGTTTACATAGTGCCTTCCTTCTCAGGTGCTCAAAATGTTTTGCAATTCCATACAAGGGGGCAGTGAGAAGAATTATGCAAGTGGGCACCATCAGAACCTTCTGCTTCTCTCATTTACCGGTAATGCTATAAGCACGACTTGGGTCTCAGAGCAAAAGCTTAGTGGGGCCAAAGTGAGGGCAAAGGAAGTAAAGAGGAAGGATGAAAGGACCAGTGGCAGGTGGGCCTGGCCATCAATCATGGAGGACCAGAGAGATGATATCACACCATGTCAGCCAAAAGTTGGCCAACTCAAGGCAGAAAGAAATTAATATTCCTACTTTCTATTTATTGCCCAGAAAGTTTTCAAAGGAAAATTAGCTCTAGGCAACTAGTTAATTAGACCTGAAAATATCACTTTCTATGGTGAAGACAAGTATATGGACAAATTAGACAGCATTTCAGGGTTCAAGGATTCTTGCTTTTAATATGCAAAATATGAAAACTGGCTACTATTTCCTTCCCCCAGATTTAAACTGGTAAACTCACCTATTCTAATTTTTATAGGCACAGCAATATTTTCTAAACATCAAATTGGCAGAGAGCTTAACTTTTTTTAGGGTTCATGAATCTATTTTCAAGAAATGAGTGTATTTAAGTGAATTGTAATGAATTTTAAATTAAATAAAATTTAAATTAAATTTTCAATAAATTTATTAAATTGTAATGAGCAAATTTAATAAGTTTGTATTAAGTTGAACAGATTTAAGTCTATTGAAAAAATAAGATGACAAGGCATTGGAATACTCCAGAAAATCCAATGCACAAGGGGGTCTTTATAAAACCAAGCACAGAATGTGACTTCACTAGAGGCACAGTTGCTTCTGTTCACACTGCTCTTGCATGGATTTGTCTTTATGTATTGGAAAAAGCCACCTGCGTCACAAATTCATTGTCAGATTCTGTCCTTTTATGTTTAAGACTGATGTTCCTAGAGTGTATATATGACCAGTGGTAAATTATTCACAGCAAATTAAAGCAGAATTCAGTATATAAAATCGAGCTTCTATTCATTTCCATGTTGAGTTGTTTATTCACTCACCCAGGGACTATAAGTAGAGGACAGAGGGAGCCTGGATCGCCTAGGTGGCTCAGTCAGTTAAGTGTCTGCCTTTAGCTCAGGTCATGACCCCAGGCTTGTGGGATTGAGCCCTCCATAGAGGTCCCTGCTCAGTGGGGAGCCTGCTTCTCCCTCTCCCTCTGCAGTAACCTCTTTCTCTGTCAAATAAATAAATAAAATCTTTCATGGAAGAAAGGAATGAAGAGAGAGAGAGAGAGAGAGAGAGAGAAAGAGAGAGAGAAAGGGAAAGAAAGAAAGAAAGAAAGAAAAGAGGGAGCCTGACACTGTCCTCACAAAGTATGGTCCAGTTAGCTCTGTGGCTCTTAGCCTGGACTGCACATTAGAAAAATCTGGGTGAGCTTTTAAATATACTATTTTCTAAGTCTCCATGCAGTCAGACACTCAGGAGCAAAATAGGGTATGAGCATTTTAAAAATCCCTCCATGTTTTCTCATAAACAGCCAGGTTGGGAACCCCTGAATGAGCTACCCAGGATGATGTGGAGGGGCAAAGGCAATTAACAACAATTCAATATTTTAGATAAAAACATGGGACATTAATATACGAAGCACCAAAGAGTGATTTCAAACATTTGGCTTAGTGCTTTCACTTCATAGTATAAAAGGCCCTTTTACAAGTGACACCCCAATTGCATGATTTTTTAAGTAAACCAAACAAAAATGTACTATGAGATTCCAATATTCAATGCGCGTTCGGAAAGGAATGATGCATTTCAAGTTCAGATGCAGAATGACTCTCCTCTCGTCAGACCAATGATCAGGAGTGTGGATGAGTTTACCTTAACTAATGTGAACTTGCACACAAGAATTACCAATAATCTTTAATGAACTTAATAATCCAAAGCTCATCATGGGACCGCTTAATTTGCTAGCAATGTGGTTCGAAGACAGTAACATAAGTTTCTCTCTTCTGAGTTGTATTCTTGAAGGAAGACACTGAAATTTAACTTGCTGGTTCTATTTGAATTCCAATATTACACAGAAAATTCCTGAATCCCAATGAAGACATAAATTTTACCACATCTAAGTAATACTTGGTAAGCAGATGGTTCAAAGTTACTCTGAAACGATGCTTACTTTATTAGCTTGTGGGGCTGCCAGATAAAATAGAGGACACTCCGTTAAATCTGAATTTCAGATGAATGACAAATGATGTTTTAATGTAAGTATGTCCCAGATAATGTCTAGGGCATAATTACAGCAAATTTTATGCTCTGTTCATCTGAAATTCAAATGTACCTTAGCATCCTATATATATATATAAATATTTTATTATATGTAAATATGAATATATATATGGGGGGAATGGGATGTATATAGGTTATTTATTTATTTGCTATATCTGGCAACTCAATTGGCTTAACAAAGATTTTCTTAAAACCTAAGGTCCAGTGGCGCCTGGGTGGCTCAGTGGTTAAGTCTCTGCCTTCAGCTCAGATCATGTTCCTGGAGTCCCAGGATCGAGCTCCGCATCGGGCTCCCTGCTCGGCAGGAAGCCTGCTTCTCCCTCTCTCACTCCCACTGCTTGTGTTCCCTCTCTGGCTGTGTTCTCTCTGTCAAATAAATAAAATCTTAAAAAAAACCAAAACCAAACAAACAAAAAACCCCTAAGGTCCATCTTTGTAATTCCCCAACTGTTTAGGAAAGAACCCAGCACACACTATGTACATGGGTGTTTCATGAAACACTGGGACAGGTTTGAAGTTGATGCAGCCATATGTTTAAATCATTTAGTACCTAAGTCATCATTTCTAAGGGCAGTCAACCCAAAGTCCTTTCCACATACCGTTTCTTTCTAACTCCTAAACCCTGTGGCTTGAGAGGTAAGCACCCTCATGGGTTCACAGATTAGGTGATCGTTTCAGGTCCAAAATCACTTATCTGAAATTCATAAAGCCAGACATGTTCCAGGTTTCAGAACATTCTGCATTATAGCAGTAACGCAGTTCATGCAGCATATATTAAAAGACACTTCCAGTAAGGTCTGGATTAGCACCTATAATCAAACACATTTCTGTTTCTGTGGCTACTTAGGAATATTTATACAAGTGTGAATATTATTTCAAAGTCAGGTTTCACGACCAACTAAATTTTGGGGCTAATCTTAAAAAATCACCCTCCCCCCAAAAAAACCTTTTGAGGTTTTAGAATTGCAGAGAAAAGAATATGGACCTGTGTCAGTGAATGCAGGAAAGCTGAGAACTCCTATTTCTGCCTGCCTCTACAGAGGCACATCCTTATACTTCTTTCTGCAGACTTTTTTCCCTTTAGTTTTGACATTTTAATTACACAATTGATGGATGTTTAGCATAGAAAAAAACTGGACAATCAGAACACTACAGATTTCTATAACCAAACAACCAGCAGAAAAAAAGAACCCTAATCTGGAATCCTGTTGACTGAGTCCCCAAATCCCACGATACTCTTCCACTTCCTCCAGCTAACTTTGAAATGTAAGAAAGAGGCACGGGAAGGGCTGGGCCCCTTCGGAACACTGCCTGTGACTTGGCAAAGGCTCTGCACTCCAGAAGCATTAACACTTGGCTGAGGAATTCTGGGCCAACCTCTCTGTCTTCCCCCGGGCTCTGAACCAAGGGTGGAGAGGAAGTAACAGGTACTTTGGCAGGATGATAATGCGGGAATAAAATGTAACCATTTTAGATGCAATGAAACATGCTTCTTGTAGGAGAATGAGTCAAATAACTCAAGATTTCACCTTGGCACAAGTTATATGACGTGGAGTGATTTAGGCTTCAATTCACACCTTTAAGCCTGTTTAGTTATAAATAAGTATAGGCCAGGATGGCAACAAAATACCATAATCATTCTGTGTGAGGACAGATCCTAAAACAAAGAGTGGCTGAGCTTTATGATGAGCGTCTGAGGGTAAGGGAAAGACTCTGTGACTGAATTTCAGTACAACTGACTATGGATTTTTGTATGCCAAAGAAGCAGAGATGAGACATAGATAATCATCACAGAAGAAACGGAAATTCCTTTACAATAAAGTAGAGGAAACTGGGAAACTATATTTAGTCTAGAATTCTTACAGCAGTCAGAACAAGGCAAAGACAGAAGGAAAACCTACCTAAACAAATGCAGGTGTACACACCTGCTCAGCCGTGGCCTGGGCTGGGCTTGGCCGTGGCGTTGGGGAGCAGCAAAAAGGAAAGCCAAGTCCACAACCAGGCCTCTGCCAGCACTGAGCTTCATGGTCCTGGTGGCTTCTTCGCTCTGTCGCCAAGCTCATTAAACTGAATTCATTCACTAGGGCAGAGGTTAACAATTCTCTCTTCTTTTACTCACCCCAGGAAAACACTATGGCCTCTTTCCTCAAATAAATATCCTCTCTGGACTTATGTTGGAGCCAGATGCTTATATTTGTTCAGGGTTTACCCGTGTTCATAGAGAAATCTATTTGTGATGTGGCTGGCTGAGCACTCAGCTCAAAGCCACATGGATATGGGCTTCTCCATGCTTTTGACTCTGGCACCCATAAGGGCAGAGAAATGTCAGCTCAGGGAGCCACTGCAAAAATGTTCAATAAATATATAATTGAATACACTGTCTATATTTCTGTTGTCTATATTTTATGCTGTTCAGATGGTAACATATAACAAATAGTAGCCATCTATAACATACAGGTTCCCCTCTGTATCTGAAAGTGGAGCGCCCCAATGAAATCTTTCTTAAGCTGAAATGGTGTAAAGTGAAGAAGCAATTACCATTATTTTTTATGGAAAAAAGGATGAGCCTTCCCAGACCTCCAAAATAACCTCTCTTATGCTTTTCTATACCTTAGGATACATCTTGCTCATCTAACAGATGCACCAAGTAAATGGAGATAAAGCACGTATGTTCACAGAGAGCTGGAAGCTGAGGTTGGTGGATGCCGGGTGGGACATGCTGTTGTAGTTCCCAGGAAGGGCGCTAGGTGGCGCCACTCTGGCCGTTGGTGGTGCGAGGGCGCCCTCCTGGCAGCACAGGCGCTGACTGCTTTACACCCGCTGAAGGCTAGGTTCACTGCCTGCCGCCATTTTGCATAAAAGCGGAAGTCCTTTTCCTATTTCTCTCAGCGAAAATAGGTGCTAACGGAAGTCTTTGGTAAGTGTGAAGTGCTGTAACATGAACTTTCGAAAAGTGAGTGACACCTGTGTATTAATTTATACCAGCTAGGTAAAACAGGATGACAGTCCCCAAATCACATAAGACAGAATACCAAAGACCGGCCTTGAGTGCCAAGGGAACAACGTTGATCATTTTACACCAGTATTTGAAATTTGAGGTGTTAGTAAGCCTTCCTCCTATGGCTCCAGGCCTTGTTTCCAAAAAGGTAGGGCCAGGCTTACAGGACAGGCTACGGACATCTGAGGCGGAGCTTGCCCCAAAGGGTTATCTTTCCAGGTTTTGGTTTTCTCATTCCACAGTTTTTATCTGACATCAGCAACAGGTGTGTGGAAAAGGAAACGAGATCCAAAAGGGCAGAGGCCACTTCCTCCTTCTGTCTTGCACTCCTGCTGGGCTGGCCGCGTGACGGCGAGCCCACTGGCATGTGCACTGAAGCACACCATCCCAGATGGCCAGAACTTGGCAGCACGTAGCTCTCGTGCAGGTGTCTGGCTCCGTGTTTCTGCTAAGGGCTTGCTGTTAGCAGGCGAGCTAAGGACAGCATTCCCGAAGCATACTGCGTGGGATGCTAGCCCGTGCTATGGGCTGGGTAAACAGTGGATAGCAGTGCTTTCCTCTGTTTCACGTGCTAGAGTGGAAAATCCGATCTAAGAAGCCGCAAACACATGTGAAGCAGGAAATGGGATTTGTACAAACAATATTTTATTGGGGGAACATAATCAGAACTGGAAGGGTCCGAAAAGGCTTTTCTGGAAAGCTAACATGAACCTAAGCCCCAAAAGATAGAAAGAACAAGATATGGAATATTGGAAGGGAATTCCAGGTGTGGGAAACAGATCTGCAAGGAAACAGATCTGGCAGGAGGTGTGGGGAGGACGACTCTTTAAATAAATAGAAAGAAGGTCACCATGCACATCGTGTGAATGAGTGAGGAGTGAAGAAGGTCCACAATATAAACATATAAATTTTATATAAAATATAGTGGAACACAAATCAGAGTGACATGCTTACATATTTTTAAAAGTCACTATGGCTGCTGTGAAGAGAATGAACTAAGGGGAAGCAAATGGAAATGGAAGGAAAGAAGAGATTTTGATGGTTTAGAAGAGTATGCTGTTAGTGGAGGTGCAGAGAAGCTGAAATAATTCAGAGTGCTTAATGAGAGGGCGATGGAGAAGGAAGGGTCAGGATCGACTTCTGGGTCGCCGTTTGGACATAGGCTGGAGATGCCATCTCCTGGCCTGGGAACACTGGAGAAAGAACAGGATCGGTGGGGAAGCGTGTGGAAGACAAAGGGAAGGAGAAGATCAAGAGTACACTAGGAGTGCTGAGTCGGCAGTGGCTGTGAAATGTCTGAGCATAGACATGGGGTAGGCTACAGGGTCTGAGTCAGAAATTCGGGAAAGAGTTTTAGGCTAAAGACATGCACTCAACTGTCACCAGCAATTACAGGTTATGGGGAGCCATGATTATAAGAGAATGTGAGGATACAAGAGAAGAGGATTCAGATCAGAGACAAACACTCTTAACAACTGGTTTTATAGAGGCAGAGAAATAAGCAAAGGGAACTCAGTTGGAAAAGCCAGAGAATGAGTAAGAGAAAGACAAGGAAAACTAGAAGAGGAGGCACCTAGAGGCCAAGGGGTTGGGGGCAGGGAAGGGGCAAGTATGAAGAAAAAGGGTTGTCACCTGTCTTAAATGCTGCTCAGGACCTCTGGTCACAGAAGAACTAAAAAACATGCAGTGGGTTGGGCAGCATAGAGGTCTTTCATCGTCTTACTAGGGATAAATCTGATGGAGAGTGGGGGCCTAGCTGACTGGTAATTAGGAACTGATGAAGAGAGCTCACTGTTTGAAAAGCATGGCTATGGTGAAGAGAAATGAGGTAAGGCAACAGCTGGAAGGTAGTTTGTTTTTAAAATAATAATAAAATGTAAAAATAATGTTGCCATGTTGGCAAAGTCCGGTAAAGAGGGGAAGGCTGGGGGAGTGGTGTATGGAAGAGCTGACCTGGAGATGGTGGGATGGGATGACCCCTAGAGCACATCCCAAGGCATTTATCTTTGGGTGAGGGGGAGAGAACCCTCCTTAGTAGGGAAGGGATGGGATCCATTTGATTTCTCAGGGAAATAGCTGGTAAGATCATCTCAGTGGGAGGAAAATGGACCAGAGGTTTCAGCAGAGTGAGAGTGTAAAACAGCCGTGTCATAAGATGGCATAAATTTCTTTGAAAATGCTGCCAAGTGGCACCGAGTCTCTATTGAGTTTGCTGGTCAAAAATATGTATAACATCACCTAGCCCAGTCTATTTCCACTTCCCTCATTCTTCTCTGGAATCTCTCACCCAAAGCTAGTTTCTGCCATTTTTCATACCCTACGATGACAGACAATAATCCCACTTTCTAAGACCAATGTATCCCCTAACAGCTGCATGAGTCAGTCCTACACCTCAAGCCCCCAGTGTCCCCTCTCCTCTGTCAAGCTTACCAGAACAATAATAGGAGGGATGAAGGTGGCTTCCTCTGGTTTCTGCCCATGTCCCTGGAGTTCCACCTGTCCTTTAGATCCACAGAATGTAACACGACTTTCCCTGGGAGGTGGGATTAAGCATTGCCACCACTTGCTTCACTTTTATGTCTCATGCTAATGATGGAGACAAATAGAATTTGCAGGCCTTGCCGTGTGTAGGCTACACAAAGATAAATAACTATATGGATGAGGAAGGTGGAAAGGATTGTAGAGGACATGATACCCATTCCTCTGTAGCACAAGTTTTCCAGTAGGACATAAAACAAAATACTAATAAGCACTCCAAACAAAGACATCTCGTGCTTCCCATGGTTTCCTACTGTTATCAGTGCAGAATCTTGGATAACCCAAATCGTCCTCTACTGCAGATCTAGACAATCAATCCTTTGACCTGGTTTTGGGCTTTTAAAGAAAAATATACCAACTACCCAAATGGATTCTTTACTATTTCAAAGTCTGGAGCTTGAATGAATATACATAAAACTTAATGTGAAAAAGCTGGGTAGTTCATCTTGACGAGCAGGGAACCAAGAAATTGATGGGTAGATGTTAGTCTGACATCAATTTCTGACAATATCATTTTGAGCTCATTCTCTGGCACCAAGATCAAATGACCTTATTTATAGGTCTCAAACAAAGAAGAGCGTGAAAAGGAAGTTGCATTCAGCAGAAATCCTTTCCACATATTACCCACTAGAACTTACTCAAACTCATTTTTTTTCTTTTTCTCAGCTTAGTGGAGAAAATGGTGAGCAAGGAAGAATGTGTTCAAGTTCATTTGCTTTTTCCCTCCTAAATGGGAATTTCATTTTTTAAGACTTAGTCTAGCTGTAACTAACTCAGAATGTGAGAGAAGAGTAAATAAAATATTTCCCAGAGGAAATAAACACATAAACAGACAAACAAAAAACCCAACTACAACCCTGAATTCTAAAAACTGCGGTAATTTTTCCCACCCTCCCTAGTAGATATCAGCTAACATTCAGGTTGTCCTGAAATGTACGAGTGAGACCTTTTCCAAGGTAAGTGTCAAGTGTGTTTCATGGATGTTTTCCACTGGCAGTGTGTGAGGATTCCCTGATAACTCCAATACCTCCCATAGGTTTGTTAAAGGGCAGTGCCCTTGCATTGAAGACAATGGTGAGGCAGAATGGGGTGATGAATAGTTCCCATTCAAATTCTTAATAAACAGAAAATGAAAAAGAAAAAAGGGAACCCCATTTGAATATGTTTAAGTCATCCCAACAGGATACCAATAGTTAAGAATAAACTTCTTATGCTAAAATCAATCTTTGAAAAACACAGCACAATCAGAAGAGCAGAAAGCCTATCGGAAAAAAGCAATTCACTCATGTCAAGTAGATTAAGCTGTCATGAATATCAACTCGAGTTCTGTGCGCTCTACTCCCTTAGCATCCACCGCCCAATTCCTGACAGTTTTTTTCTGAAGAACTTACCTCTTCTTAAGACTTTCCTCTAGTACCACTATCTCCAGGAACATGATACACAAATCCCAAACCATGGGAATTCATACATTTAAATTCGACCAAATGGAACCACCATATTGCCCATAAAAATCGCATTCAACCATACTTTTCTTTTTACCTTGGTCTTTTCACCAATGATGTTCTTTTCCAGTTCTGCTATTTTCCGATTTAGATGATCCAAAATTTCCTTCTCTTTCATAAGTTCAGTTGTTTCAGATTTCTGTTCTCCATCCAAAAGAGCACATTCCATATCCAACTGAGGACACAAAACAAAGCTCAGAGGTATTTCACCTTTGGAGGGATTCTCAACTGCCCACTTTAGAGGTGCATTTTTAACAGCCACAAATTTCAAAAAGTATTACGGTATCAGCCAGGCTGTGGGGTCTAGAGAACACTCCAGAGAGTCCAGGTGAGACTCAGAAGTCCTATATAAGAACGCTGGACAGCCCACAATATATTTACTAAGAAATCTATCTATTATTTAATTTTTCTACTGTAATGCCTGTTCTGCTAACTTCTCAATAATATTTTGCCTATTTGCTCAGATTCAGGCTCAAGCACTAACCATCTTGGGAGCAGCTGTGTCTGTCTCTGTCCACAGAGCTTGGGAAGTGAAAATTACACCCGGCCCGGCCTGTAAGCGATGCATTCTTAGCAATGCCAGCAGCGGGGACGTCCAGGGTCTGTGTGTAAGATGACAGGTGAGCAGTCCCCTTCCACTTATAGCTAACTGCATCATCTGTGACCATACACATGCTAGGCAGAATCATTTGTTCCTTCTCATTCCATGGAGTTAGTATGAAAATGGCCCCTTTCTCCTATTATATAATAGAGTATGGGTCTGTCTCCTCTCTGCTTTGCAAACTTCTAGAAAGCTAGGTCTATGTTTTCTTCATATATAAAACCCCTATACTCCAACATGATGTCCAAGTCATAGTAAGAATACTCAGGAAATGTTTGTTGGATTTGAACACAGACACCCAAATATATGGGACCTCAGCTGACAGATTCCCTAGCAAGTCAGAGAGCATACACTCATTAAGACAAAATTGGCTACGAGCGCCTGGGTGGCTCAGTCATTAAGCATCTGCCTTTGGCTCAGGTCATGATCCTGGAGTCCTGGGATCCAGCCCCGCATTGGGCTTCCTCCTCTCTACTCCCCCTGCTTGTGTTCCCTCTCTAGCTGTGTTTCCCTCTGTCAAATAAATAAATAAAATCTTTAAAAAGGGGGGGGGGTGTGCTTCACATTTGTCTCATCTGACTTAAGAAAACAAAAAGACAAGGAAAAAAAAAACTATTGTTTTTAAAAAAAAGGTAATTTTACCCTATATGTGGACCCACTGAAGGAAAATATTAACCCATGTTGTTTTCTATGTATTCTGTTTCCAAAGCCTATGCCTTAAGAGGCAGTAATATTTTTAAGCTAAAGGAAAGCAAGAAAAAGGAGAGGGGTTAAAAAAAAAAAAGAGGGGGGTTAAAAAAAAGAGAGGGGTAAAAAATCAACTCCTGGTTTATACCTCTCTGGAAGATTCATCCATCTGGTCATTGATATCTTTGATTTTTTGTTCAAGTTCCTCGAGGTTATTTAGAATTGCTATCCGGCTCTCTTCCATTGCTGCCAACTCCTGAATCCTTTGTTCTTCGTTTATACCCTCTGGGGTCTGTAATTAATCAACACAGAAAAGGGCTATTCACACTTCAATTCCAGAATCTCCCAATTTATACACCAGTAGAAAGTCTCGGGTTTCACAGTGTCATTGCCTCTTTGGTTTCCAAAAGCATCCTTGTGATTGTTCTGTTACAGTTCTGCATTTTCCCACAAATCCTCAGCAGTGAGGGTCTTAAGTTACCTCAAACCCACTTAAAGTCACCATCCATATTCTTTAAAAGTTGAAATAACTAAGTTTGTACAGATGAAAAAGTTGTGGTCCATAGAGATTGTAGTGACTTCTCTAAGGTCATAGAGAAAAGTTTGGCACAGCAAAGAACTAGAAGCTAGACAAGATTTTTGACATCTTCTTCTTAGGCATGATGCTACCTTCACTCCAAGTTCCATATTCTCTCCCAGCTCCGAGTGAGCACAGTTCCTACAACGGTTTTCTGAATCTCTAGCCATACTCCTGGGTCCTACCACTACGGTTATCTGTGAATGGGCATTCATATTTATTTGTCTCCTTTCTAACACATGGTGGAAAAGGAAGAGCATGATACGCTTGACCCCTCTCAAATCCACGTTCCATAAAGTGAATGACCAGGATAATATGGGCCTTCCTACTGTTGGGACTCCCTAAATGACTGAAAACTATACACTTAACATGAAGTTAATTCATGTTTCACTTCTTGTGTTTGCACATTACTTATTGTTTTTATCCTACAGTACCTTCTTCCCGTATAATGTTGAAGACACTAACTGGGCCAATGGGTTTTTGTGACACAAAACAGGACACTGGTCATCATTCATAAAGTCATTTCACAGAAAAAAACTTGAGTTCTTTGGCGAGGAATGAGAAAGTCAGGGGAAAAAACTGAATATGAGAGGACATACTTATACCCCTGTACAGAGTGATGACAGGTGCCCAGGGAAGATAGAAGCATTTGGGATCATATATACACTCGAGATAGAACTGCCTATTGTTTTAAGAAGAGAGTATAATGAATTGAAAATCGCCTCTTCTTTCAGCCATTTTAGGTTAGTTATCCTAGATATCACCTGATAAAGATCAGTTTTTTCTTTAAGTCAAGAAATGCTGGGGTACTGGTATGCTACTTATTGAATTTTTATCTCTCTTTGAAAAGGAAGTCATTTCTTTGCATTAGTAAATCAGCCATGAAACAATTTCACAATTGGACATTAAACACAGCAGCCTGGATAAGTAAATTATTCAAGCTTACTCATTAGTGCCAAGAATATTCATATTAACCAAAGAAATCATTAACATTTGGTATGCCACACAACGTTCATTTAATTTATTTAATGATCTTGAAAATAACTTCAAGAAGAGAGCCAGCATATGGCATTCCTTATTCATATTCTTTATTCTTTACCCTACTTCACTGCCCCTTAAGGAGATCAAACAATTGAGATTTCACAGTATCTCAGGGTGATTAGTAAAGGTAGGAAGGCCTTCTATGCTTTGACATTTAGACTCTTAACTGCCATCTTAAATGCAGTATCTTGCCACCGCTGACCTTTTTATCACAATAAATCTCATTGTCTTAGTACTCAGGTGCGTGTTTTAGGGCATGAGGAAGTCCTGTGAATGGCATTCCAAAATCACTGACGTGTAATCCTAGCAGGAAAGGCCCAAGAAGGCCAGTATCCTGTTGGGTCAATGTTTCATATTGGGTTTCAACTGCCAACATGATTTAAAAATATCTCTCTCACTGGTGGAAGTCAAGCATTAAGAGCAAACAAAGCTGAACACTCTCCAAACCATAAGCTTTCTAGTCAAGTAGAGGGTGAAGAAAGGTGACAGTGGCAATTATAAATGTCTAATTCAAAGTTTCTGAACAATTGACCACAATAGGCACCGTTGATAATAGACCATTTGAAAAGCTGTTTATAACCATCAGTGCTATCTAGGAAATTGTTGTTCTTTTTTGTTATTTATAAAGCTCAAAATCTTCAAAAGGCATTCCAAAACTCTGAGTGGTTGTTGATGGAATGGGATGAGCGTACTGTTTACACATGTGCGTCCACGTGCACCATCTGTGCGGTAACCTTATCTCCACAGAGAAAGGGGAGGGGGGTAAGAATGAGATACTTTTGTCTGCCTTTTTTCCCCCTCAAATCTCTTCTTAGAAATTCCTTGTAACCAGAAGCAGTTGCAAGTGTGAGAGCTAGCCACAGTAGACAGAATGATTACCCAAGAAGAGGGAAAAAGTTCTCAAGGTAAAGAACATTTTTTTTTTTCAAGTAATGGTAGGAGGTGATGGATGTTAGCGAAACTGAGCGTGGCAATCATTTCACAAGATTTGTAAGTCGGGTAACAAGGCTGTATGTAAAACACACATAGAGCTGTGTGTGTGACTCACATCCTAACACTATAGGAAGAAAGAAAGAACAGTGAGCTACTCTTAGCTTTCACCTCAGGTGCCACAAGACAAGTTCGCAAAAGCCAATTAAAATGAGCATATTCCAGGGCACCTGGGTGGCTCAGTCGGTTAAGCGTCTTACTCGTGAGATTGAGCCCCATGGCAGGCTCTGCACTCAGCCAGGAGTCTGAGAGTCTCTCTCTCCCTCTTCCTCTGACCCTCCCCCGTGCTTTCACTCTCTCTCTAAAATAAATCTTTAAAATATAAAATAAAATTAGCATATTTCTAAGGTCATCTACATCTTCATATGTTAGCTAAAACAAGTTCTAGAATGGTAAATCTCAGGCTTCCTAAATATCAAAATCTTTGTTTCCTTAAATCAGTGGGTCTGTCACATTCCTCTCTTCTGCATTTGATCCTTAGACTGATTAATAACAAACACTGTTCTTTGCTAAGTAAATCATTTAGTGAGCAGATGACTAAGAAGAAAGGCATCCAAAACAAATGGTCAGGACTTAATAAAACTTTCTTCTATCTTCTGTCCTGGGGTAACATATATCTGCCTCCAAAAAGGCATACAGGCAAACCTCCTCGCTCTCTGCCTAAGCTGCTGTGTGGTAACCAGAGGCGCCTTTGATATTTCCTGTCTCTAAAGGATACACGGTCTCACGTGTCTGTCCACATCGGAGATTGCTCTAAGCTTTAGAGGCATCCTTTTCCACAAAGGCATATTTGGGCAATTGGAAACATCCGCACGATCTGCCCACTTACACACCAGCAGCTCTCCTGTCCCAGCCCTCTTCAGGAGGAAATCTGTCTTCCAAAAGATGGTCCTTAGAGACACACACAGCTCACTCTTTTAATAAAAATCGGCAGCTGTCTGTGATGGAAAACATGGGAAAGGATTTTAAATGAAAAGGAAGTCAAGGACTTCAAAGGAAGCCTAAGGGCTGATGAAAACAGCTCAGGTTTTCAAATGGTGGGTCACCTAGTTTGCCTGCACAGCCAACTTTTGATTCCACCCCCGATCCTAGTTTCTAACAGTTACAGCTTTCTGGCAATGGAGACAGATGTCCTATTCAGAGTACTCTCCATGGAGAATGAGTAAGGTCACTGTGGTCATTAGGAGAAGGAAGGACAGAACATTTCCAAGTCCTGATGCAGATGCTGGGACAACTCAGAGGCAGAAAAGGACTCCTGAAGAGGAACGCTGAGTAAAAGAGTCAAAACAAACACACAAAGTCCTCCTGAATGATACTCCAGGTGATAAACTACCTACAGAATTTTGCACAAGAAAAGTTCTTTCTCTTAATCAGCTTGTGTCCTCTTATAACAAAAATTTAACTGATAAATTTTTTTTCGTATTTGATTCTTTGGCCATAGTTGCCAAGAATTGCAGAATTGAACTTAGTAGTCTGAGTTACTTACTTACTTAATTAATCCTGTTTATTGAAATAAACAAATTCTCATGATTATGGTGTCTGGTTTTTTTCTCCTAATTACTGTTTTTGGTGTGTTAATCATATTCCAATAAAACATATCTTCTTGTTGTGCTCTTAAACCCTTTACAGAAAAGAGGTAAGAGAATTTATGTAATTTCATAGAAAAAAGATTCTTGGCACACTTGGGTGGCTAGTCAGTTAAGTGTCTAACTCTTGATTTTGGCTCAGGTCATGAGATAGAGGCCCGGGTCAGGCTCTGAGCTATTCTCTCGTGCTCTCTCCCTCTGCCCTCTTCAAATGCTTGTATGCTTGCACATGCTCTCTGTCTCTCCCTTAAAAAAGAAATTAAAAAAAGGATTCTTAAGCTGTGTGAAAAAAGTAACACCAAAAGATTTTCCTGTAATTCTATTTAAGAAATCCTCAAATTTGGAAGACATTTTGAAATCGACATACAACCAGAAGACTAAGTAATAATGACTACTTATGAATCTTAAACACTTATACATCTAAAAAATATCATAAGTAAAGTCAAGGGGGAAGACCACTGATGAAGAAAGACTAATTTCCTTATAATAACTCTTACTACTTAGTAAAAACAAGATAAGAAAGTTTTTAAAAATGGGTGAAAAACATGCATAAGTGGGCCAAAATATAGATACACAACTAAAAATATGAAAAGATGTCCAACTTTATGCATAATTAAGAACAAGCAAATTAAGCACCAATTAACTTAGTAGACTGAAAAATTTTGAAAATGTACGGCCTTCGCAAGTGTATGGAGAACAAGGCATGCTCGCAAACTGTTGGTGGAAGGGTCACCTGGAAATACGCAGTCTTTCAAGAATATAATTTGGAAGTATTGATTAAAATGCACGATATACAAACTCTTTGATCCAGCATTCCAATTTTAGTGTGATCTTGAAGATACATTTGCACAATATTCGCTGCATACAGATTTTATTAGTAAAAAGGCTAGAAACAATTTAAATAGTATTTCCAAACAATAGAATACTAGTCAGCTATTAAAAAGAATGAGGCAGAGCTGTGTATACTAAAATGCAAAGATGTACAAGACATTTAGTGAGGAAAAGAAGAAGAGCAGGACACTGTGTGTTTACATCTGTGCATCCATGCCTATAACACGTGGCCGTATATTCACAGAAATATGAAGAAGGCAGGTAAGGAACTTTTGTGTTTATTTCTCAGGTGTACAGCTTTGGGGGAGACAGAGAAAAGAGAAACTTCCTTCTTTTGAGTTTTCTGTACTGCTACATTTCTTAGGGTGCAAACTTGTTACTTTAGAGTAAACACCCTAATTTGTGCACCTGGTTTAGCTAATCACCTCTTAAACTGAAGCTTCCCTGAAAACGTTTTGGAGAACAAGTACGATAAAACCTCTAGTCTCTGGGCCGATGCAGAAGCAGAGCCCCATGCCCTAAATCCTGGTCTTTTTGCTCTGTCACCTTTACCTTCGGTAGGATGCTAAGATAAGCAGACTCGCTGGATGGTTTCAGGAAGGCAGGCGTGAGGTCCCTGAGCAGGTCCTCGTTCCTGATGCTCCTGGGGGAAAGGAAGCCAGCGCTGCTCTGCCCGACACTCCCAAAGACCGCTGGGTCGGTATCGTGTTGAGAGCCCTTCGGGTGGCACCTATACCTGGCGTCAGGGCCCACCATAGCTTCTTCAAACACGGACTCCTCGTCAGACAGCTGCAGCTTCTCAAGCTCCTTATTGATCTTTTGCACATCGGCCATGGTGGTGCCCGTGGGCAAGCGACTGTCGGGCTTTGTGTATTCGGCACAGAGACTGAGGATCGTCTCCAGACGCTGTCTCTCCTAGAACACAGAAGAAGGGAAGGTCGGAGAGTTTGCCGGAATGCAGACAATCATAAAGAAAAAGATCAGAGGCTGGGACCGCTGGCGATTTCCTCCCACAGGTAAACCCACAGATGGTGGGCTGGTGATGAGCTTCCATCATCTTGGATGGATGTGTTTAAGGATCCAGATGAAACCCAGGTGAAAAATGCCTGACTTTCTTCCCAAACTCAATTCGGGCTGTCCCCTCTCCTTGGATGTCCTAGTGTTGATCCTCCCATGTAGCAGCCTTTGGTAAGCCTTTCTTGATTTATTAGTTCTCTGAACACTTCAAAGGTTTTTTTTTTTTCAATCTCCTTTTTAAAAAATCTTCATTCCCCCTTCCTTCTCTACCACTCTGCCTCCAACATATCTAGCTCTTTCATCACTATCAACTTAACACTTGTGCTTAAAGTTAACTCTCCAGCATCCTAGAGAAACAGACACACAAAAAGAAAAATGCTACTTAAAGAATCTTCTAGTTTAAAAGAATAATTTTCTTGAAATTTTTAAAATTTTTTCTTGACAGTCCTCAAAATTTTCAACACTTTTCTATGTCTTGTCATAAGATAAAGGTCTTTTCCACCAATTTCTCACATGAGTAATTAAAACTATAAAGAAGTACAAGGGTTGCATAAAAATGAAAAACTTTTCATGTCACATTCAGATGGAAACACAGCAATGTATTTCAGATTCTGAGATCATTTTGATTCATTTAACTGGAATGTAAAATGATGGCTCATTTGCTTAAAAAAATCAATATACAGGCCACTGATGTCTATAATGGTACTAATTACTGATGCTTCACCAAGCTCTCCATGCAAAACAAGTGGATATTTATGGTTTTGACTTTAAGTAAATTCCCTATATATTTGTGAGCAATAGGATATAATTTATGAAATGTTTATCATAAGCCTCGACAGCACTGTTTGGGGTAGGGAACCTTAACATCTCCACCTCTCACATAAGGCAAGGTGAAAAGAAAAATCATAAAATAACAACAACAAAAAAGTCTGTTGTGATTATATTGACCACTTTGAAAAAAAAAATTCAAAAGCCTTCCATAGAAAAACATTTTCCAAGCTGGTTACCAGTAACAAACTAGAAAATTTTTAAGTAGCACTGGGCTGCTGTTTTCAATTTCTAATTGCAGCTAATTTGTAAAGACAAAATCATGAAGGTAACCAGCTCTTAACCAGCTCTTAACTGTTGGATAGGACTGACTATCCAACAGCAAAGTTAAATAGAAACAGAGCAATATAATGCCTTGGTTTCCATTACATACACTAATTAAATGACAAGATAGAAAGTCATTTAAGTTGCATCTGACTTTTCTCTGTCCTCTAAAGTATGCCTGCTTCATCCCTGCAAATGCAATAGGACTATCACACTGGTTCTTATGAGACCCCACCTCCCATTCACTGCCTGAACTTCTGGCCTCCCGCTGCTGCTCTGTCCTCATGGCCTCGTCCCCACAGCAGGCACTCATCCCACGCGCTTCTGCACCCTGTCCATCCAGGAGCCTGGGGGACTTATTTATCATTGCAGCTGCTGCTGGCTGCCAAGCCCCACCCACCTCAGCTTTATGGGGAGGGAGAGAGAGGGGCACAGCATTCACTGCCTTATTTTAAATTTCTCTAAGGACTGAGAGAAGTTTAAGAGGGAATATGCAAAACCCCTGCAAGGGCATTCTTAAGGAGGGGAACAGGAATGAGAAGCTATAGTATACCTCTTCTCAACAGCATATGCATGAGAACCTAATGCTAATCTCCAAAGGAAAGTTCTCTTTCTGCCATTTAGGTGACTTAAGTGGGAGCATCTAAAAATTCTGTCTTTACTGACGACCTTTATAGATTGCAGTGTATATACATAAGCCTGGGCATTAATTACCATGTGGGATTATCTGAAAATTGTCAATTCCCATTTACCAGGGCTTCAAAACCACGGAAGGCACTTCTGCCTCGCCTGTAATACATAGCAAAATTCCTCCCACATCTCTTTCCCAAAATAGTTTCTGCTGCTGCCAGTGCTCTTGCTTAATTCCACAGGGAATAAATGATCCCAGCCTTAAGATGAATGCTATTTCAGACAGTGAAACACAGTATTCAAAGGCTTGTGCACAGGAAGTGTGGTCTACTGGTATGTGCTTCTCTCTATTCTTATCACCCCCATTCACAGCCAATCTGTCCAGGCTTGAATCTCACACACACACACACACACACACACACACACACACACACACACACACAGCACTGTTGCCCCATGAGCCTCAAAGAAATCCAGGCTGCGCTGAGACACGCTGGCCCCATAAAAGCTGCACCAAAGAAAAATAAACTGATGTTGAGAAGTGCGTCAGAAGAAAGTCTGCAAGGCATTTCAGAAAGCACTATATGAAGCCTTTTAAGGAAAACCCTGTATGAACGTACTCTCATAAAATAATTCTCCCCCGAGCCCTCTCCACTCTGGAGTCTTGTTCTTTCCCATCCATCACTCCAATATTCTCCCCTCTGGGAGTGGGGAGGCTAAAACCAGGGTGCCCATTCCACACCAGCACACCTTTGAGAACCAAACAGGGCACTATGAATAATTATGCTGGAATGTCGAGCACCAACAGGGACTGAGACGGATGGTCCCCCACCTAAAACCCAATTTCATCTGGCATTTCACCTGGGGACCTGCCAAGTGGGGAGGGCCACCCTCTTGAATATCTTCAATTCCTGCCCACCTCTCCCAGCGAGCGTTCCACTGTGCATTCTTTTGAAAAGGCTAGATACCCAAATGGCACAAAACATGGGTCTATGGCCTTGGAAAAGTAGGTCATTTGAATAAAATCATTTTAAATACATTTTTTAATCTCCTCTATTTTCACTTTCCTTCTCTCCATATACCACATATATCGAAGAAAGCTTTGAAGGGGACACGGGATCTTAAAATATATACCTGAAGAAAATGGCGTGTGGTGCTTTCCCTCAGCATTAAAAAAAAAAAAAAAGGCTGCAGACTGCGTGTGTTTGACCTCAGAGCTTTCTTTCTTTTTCAGAGGAATGTGTCTGGCAGTGCCTCTCTATAGCCCTTGGTCAGAGACCTCATCCATCTCCCAGCCCCAACCATCCCCTGGTAACCGACAGCAGCCAGTCCAGACCACAGGACTGAAATAAATTACATAGAAAACCAGTTGCCCAATACCCACAATCGCAGTTGAAATCTTTGTTGAACTCCTTGTGTTATAATTAACTATGTTGGGTCATTCGTTATATAAAAGCAAGGGTCAACTTTTAATGGCTAGAAATAATTTAGTTGAAAGAAGATATTTTTTTCTCAAGAGGACCGCTGTAATTGCTAAGTATGACCTTACATCTCTCTCCTGTCAAGCCTAGAGATTCAGTATCTCCATAATCACCAGTTTATCAAAGATCTATTAAGTTGCTCTCAGGCCATTACTGTGCTGGAGACACAAGGACAGAAAAAGACAGCATTTCTACCCTCACATCTTTAGCGGAAGGCACAGAGAGTTAATCAGTCAAAGAAAAGGGTGCTTACAGATTTACAGAAAACCAACAGATTCACATTTAAGGAAGTAGTGGACAAAAATTACAGAAAGACCAATATGAGTTGAGACCTTGGGATAAATATGAGTCTGTGTGGTCTGCTGGCCAGCAGGGTAGGCTGGGCATTTCTTAAAGGAACCGTATAAGCAAAGGCATAGAGCATGGGCTACAGAGTGTGATTAGGGACCAGCAACTACTGTGTGGCTAGAAAGATGGCGTTCTTTAGAGGAAGAAGAGGGAAATACATGCAGAGAAGGGGGTCAACTTCCTCTCTCTGTATACCAGCACTTAAGAGATCCCAATAACCCTAAATAAAAAACCAGCAAGAGTCAGAGATCCTTGTCTAAAAGTGAAGGGCAAAATGAGATGGAGCTGACAGCATGTAAGTAGAATTTCCAGGATGCCATGAGCAAATTCTGATGTCCATTTAGGTAGGAAATGAGGAGGAAAAACAGAAGCAATGGTTAAAAGCCTTTTATGTGAGTCTTTTTGTTTTTAGAGATAAATCCCTTGGGGTAGTAACTAGGGCTATGATGATTTTTGGACACAGAATAAAACAGTTTTTCAATTTCCAACCCCTAAACTAGACATGACCATCAAACTTGCAGCAGCCAATGATGTGTGAGAAGCAATGTGTGTCCCTTCTGCTTGGACAGCCAACACGTGATCCATGGCATGTCTTACTTTGTCATTGCAGAGTGACACTCCAGATGGTGCTGGCCCTCTGAGTCTTGACCTTGAGCAAGGACATATGGAGCAGAGGCCACATTCAACCCACATTGGCCATGGAGAGGGAAGGAAAAAGAGACCTATGTTGTTTTAAGCCTGAGATAATTTTTTTCTTTGGTTTTCTCCACAGAAGCCCATTATGATTGATAAACCTTGCTTAATTTCAAGCAGGTAATGGGCCCAAAGGTTGGAGACAAGAGCCTCAGAGATCCTACTAAAGGCAGCTCATTTATTTACTGTGTAATAAAGAATTTGGCTTTGCCCAAAGGGAGGTCTGGCTTTCACTGTTGGACTGTTGGCTTCTGGAAGGTAATCTATATCATACCTGATAGGATTGTCTTTGTTTAGGACAAAGTGGGGGGCACTCCTAATAATGAAGCTCAGGGGGAGGGCTGGCCACTCCAGAAGGACAACCATGTGATTTTTATGTGGGGGCCTGGGAGGCATGCAGTGCCCATCGACCTGGAGATGAGATTAACCAAGTGGACAATCAATCAGTTGTGCCTATGTGATGAAGTCTCAATAAATAACCCTGGACACTGAAGCTCAGGAGGTCTTCCGTGGCTCCCAGCACTCCATGGGTACTATCACACACCAATGCAGGTAGCGAATCACAGCCTGACTCCACAGGGAGAGGGCAGTGAAAGCTTCCCATATGGAACCTCCTGACTCTGACTTCCACTTATCTTCTCTCGGCTGATCTTGATCTCAGCCTTTCTCTGTAATAAACAATAATCCTGACTATAGTGGCTTCCCTTGGGTTCTGTAAGTCTTTCTAGTGAATTCATGAACCTATGGCTGGTTCCTGGGAACTCTCTGAACTTGTACTTGGTATCAGAAGAGAGGACCATCATATGGGGAGACAGCACCTTTTTACCTTGTAACTGGCCTTCACATTTACCCAAACATTGCCCTAGTGTTATTTTTATCAGTTTGGGACAACTGACCTAAGAAATTGTATATATAAGTAAGGAGTGTTTATTTTTTTGGTTTTACAAATTATCTTCATCAATGTCAGTTTAATGTCTAGCTAAGAACGTTTTATCTTAGAGCCTACCAGGGAAGTCTACTTCAGACTTGTGGTCAGGGATGCACTTCATTCTGCCATCTGTTGTTTAAGAAGCATGTTCATGTGTGCCCCGTTGGAGGGTAGTTCTAGAAAGAGGCCCATATGATAAATGAAAGCAATGGCTTGTGTGATTTATCTGTTCTGGAGGCAAGTGCAAGTCATCTGAAGTCTTACTGAACAATGTGACAGCTAGGAACTGATCAGTAAGCATTCGTTACGGGCAGATTACCATGAGGGTTTTGTATCAACTATAGCTATTCTGACTGCATGATAATGGAATATTAGATCTCGAGGGAGAGTAAGGCACAGGTAGATTAACTAGGACACTGCATACCACTCAGTGATTTCTCAGTACTTATTTCTCAAATACAGTCACTACACCCCAATACACAAGCACACGGCCTAAAGAGATCAAGGCCATCCTGCACAATGCCCTAAACTTCCCTCCTCTACCTCTTCTGGTATACCTGGTCCTCCTTTCTTCAAGGCACCACAGTGGCTAAAGCAGGTACCCTGGAACCCGAACGCTGTTTCCGTTGCTACTTGTGAGGCCCTGAGCAAGTCATTCAGCTTCTGTGAGTCTTAGTTCCTCATGCATATAGCAAGGAATTACTAGACTATCTTGTGGGCTGTCATGAGAATTTAAAATGCAAACAAACACGCAAGCAAGCGCTCGCAACTCTCCCACAAACACGCATGCGCGCTTCTCAGACACAGTATACACAATGTGTGAGCACAGGTAACTAAGGACAGTCCCTCGGTCCTCCCAAGTTAAAGCCCTCTGTCTGCCTCACTGCATCCATATCCCCTCCCATTATCCTTATGGTTTTGCTTCAGCAATTTTCCCTCCCCTACACACTTATTTCCTCCCTTGAGTCCTTGCTTCTGTCTGCAAATGTATGCAAGTCCCCTCCTTCTTCCCCACCCCAGACAATAAATAATCCTCATCAGATTACCCAGCAGATTTACTATTCCACTTCCTTACTTCCCTTCACACCTCCACACATTCCCAATCTCAAAGAAGTCGCCAAAGCACAGCATTTCATTCCCCACCATTCCCAGCCCTTTTGAATCTAGAATACTGTATCCTGCCTTTGTGCAGATTAGATACTGTGTAAGGGAAGGGGCATCTCCCACTTCTCCAGGGAAATTACGAGTGAAGTGAGCAGAAAGGAGAAGCGCTTTGAAATAAAGATACCAGGACTCTGCAAAGAAATCTCAGTGTTTGTCTCTTTAACAGTGTATTGTAAGGCTCTGCGGATAAGTGGACTTCTCTCTCCCACAGAACCACTGGGCTTTCAGGGCAGAATCTGTGTCGTTTGATTAAGTGGAAAGAAATTTGTTTTTGAAGTTGTGGCATGTACCAGACCTATAACAATGAAGTTCTTATCAGGTTCAACCTTTTGAGTTTCTGTAACCCGGTCTGTAAAACGGAGATGATAAGATCAGCACCTGCCCTAGACTTCCTGGGAGGAATCAATAAAGGAGTGTGTGTGTGTGAACGTTTACAGTGAAGTCTAAGTTGGTGCCTGTCACAAGGCAGGTGGCTCAGTGTTTGTTATCAATGATTAGAGATGCTTTCCATAAAAAATTGGAAGTGAAATGGATAGCTATCTTGTGGGTCCTGGCGAACCATCACTAATACAGGAGTCCCCTCTTATGCAAGGGGAGTATCCAAATCTTCTTGGGGAAAGGCAATACCAGCAAAATATCTTACGCAGCCAAATGTCTCCCTGAAAAACTCACAGATCTATGGGGTTCTTTGGCCAGTCTGGAAGGAAAGAAGAATCCTCCACTGCTCAAAATTCCCTCCCCGGGGCGAATCACATGCCTGAGCTGCTGGCAACAGGGTGCTGCCCAGCTGCATAGCAACCGAGGGAGGTAGAGATCTTTCTAGTCTCTCACTGCCCTCTGGTCCCTCTAGCCCCAACATTACAGAGCAACATATATTCCCTATAGCACCTTAAGTCCAGCAGAGTAACTTCTAGAAATAACTACCCTCCAAAAAATACATGCTCCTCTACAATGCACACACATCCTTGACATAAAACCCAGATTTCTATTTCACATTTCCTCTGACTCTACCTTACGCCCCTGAGATCATCAATGTTCCTGCCCTATGAGTACACACATCATTCAAATACCTGAGGAACTTATCATATCCTGTCTTTGCTCATACACAAAGAAACTCAGTTCTTTTAATCTCATTTCATAAATCAACCCCTCACACTCCAGATTATTATTTTTTTAAATTGCTATTACTCACTAGTGTGTCAACATCTCCCTTAAAGCTAACTGTCTTTACTACTATTTCTGTGTCCCTATCTTAGGAGCTTATAATTAAGAAATGCATGTATGTACAAAATTAGCATATACTATTTTAAGTTATCAATATGTTCACTAAACAGATTTGATTATCATATCTAATAATTTAGTAATATGAAACATGTTATATAGTGATATAAATTACATATATATTATAGATACATATATATGCTGAAGTAACATCGCTTTTAATTTTCATTTACACTGAACATGTCCTAAAATACTATTGCTTGACTTATGTTTTCTTCAACTTGCTTTTCCCACCTCCAGTTATTTCTTGCATTTTTGAGGCAGACTCAAGTGAATCTCTCACTACAATGACAATCTAACTTAGATATGTATGTTAGGTCTTTTCCTAATACCTTTTTGCATCATTTTGCCATTTAAGATCAACTGGCAGACATACAAGTGATGAAAATTTTTTCTTGTAAAAGGTATTAGGCTTGAGGTAAACTATTCTTAAAATATTAATAGATACCACTTCAAAGAAAATGCTGATTATAAATGACTCCATAACATTGTTGTCTCAACTTAGATAACTGAAGGGGGAAAAATCATGCACTTCTCCCTAGAGACTGAAAAGCCCTGGCTATAAAGAAAGGAAATTCATGTGATCAGTATAATCATAATTTCCGCATAGTGTCTAAAGAAGTATGCCAATTATTTTTCCTTGTACATAGACAGTGTGTCAGAAGAAAATCTACAGGGTTCCTAGACCCCTTCTATTAAAAAAAATTGTGCGTCTACTCCACACCATTAAAGAAAACACAACAGAAGTCGAATATATTGTTGTTCATTTGCATTTTCACCTTGGCTTAACCAAGCTCCAGTGGATCTGTTTGTTTGTTTGTTTCCCCTAAAGGATCATAGTTTATAAAATGCAATCCATTAAAATACTTTTAGAATTTTATGGAATATTTTATTTTTTCAATCCACAACTAAGTTTCCACATTGGAAAATCTACCCCCAAAAGTAAGGAACTCTCTTCACACAAAAAGAAGTTGGTAGAGTAAAAAAGTAGGAAAGTCTAACATGTAAAACAAAAACAAAAACAAAAATGGGTGGACTATCGCACATCAACTTAAAGTTTTGTAAATGTAACTACTTATGAGAGCTATATTGCATGGAAAATACTGTGTGCTAATTTTTTTTTAAAAAGCATGCTTCAGTTCTATATAGAGAAATGCAAAATGATGGGGTGCCTAGGTGGCTCAGTTGGTTAAGCATCTACCTTCAGCTCAGGTCATGATTCCAAGGTCCTGGGATCGAGCCCCACATCGGGCCCCGCATTGGGCTCCCTGCTCAGCGGAAGCCTGATTCTCACTTCTCCCTCTCCCTCTGCCTCTCTCCCAGATTTGTACTCTCTCTTTCTCTTATATAAATAAATAAATAAAATCTTAAACAAATGCAAAGTAAACAGCGATAAGTCTTCTTTCCCTATTTGAGATCTTAAGAAAGTAACTACATTTTCCTTTCTCCCAGAACCACTTTTAAAATTGTAATCTCTGCCTACCAGGATTTTGGCCTTGGTCTTCATGATCTAATGGGAAAGACAAACTTTCAATATTCTGGCTCTCTTATTCTGTAACAAAAATGAACGACTAATACATGTCTGAGAAACAAATAAGTTAAGCATTTTATTAAAAGCATCTTTTTTTCAAAATCCAAATTACAATCCCAGAACTGGGACACGGTCTTAGCAATTTTGATTGAGAAACATCAATTTTTCCAAACCCAAATTCTTCAACAGAACATGCCCTGCATACAGATTTCCCCCTTGAGGTCATTAGACTTCACAAGAGCAAAGTTCTTGGCTGTTCTGAATTTTAAAAAACTAATCTCCCTGACTTCTGCTTCTGGGAAGATTGAGTAGAGGTATTTTTCCCTATTTCTTCCACCGAGTATAACTAAGAACCCTGGACACATTAGGTGTAAGACAAACATAAGAAGACCAAAAGATGAGGAGGAAAAGGCAGCAGATCAACTGGGCACCTAGGGACCCAGAAATGAGTTCCCTGACATTTCCTTTACTTCATATATCCCATATTTGGAGAAGTCAACAACATGAAACAACCTGGTTCAATCTCCAAAGAATTATGCAGAGATGAAGAAGCCAAACTCAAAATATATGATTACATGTATGTAACATTCCTATAGTAATAAAATGATAGCTCTGGAGAACAGACGAGAGGATGCCAGGGCTTAAGAAGTTGCTGGGAGTAGGAGGAAAGTGGGAGAGTCTATAGAAGGCCTGCAGGACGGGGCCTTGGGGAGATCTGCTCTGTACCTTGACTGCCTCAATCTCAATATACCAGTTGTGATACGACTATAGTTTCGTAAGATGTTCGCATTGAAGGAAATTGAGTAAGGGGTACACAGGACCTCTCTGAATTATTTCTTATAATTGCATGTAAATTGACAATTACCTCAAAATAAAAAGAGATTAACTTTTCTTCAAGTGACTTCTAATAGATCTTAATTTGCACATTAAAATAGCTGACAAAAATCCTTCCATGAAAAAGTGGTGTATGTGTTTCTATTATAATATGTAGTCTATAAATTAAAAAAAAAAAAACTAATCACAAGCTTTCGGAGTATTCTTTTTTTTTTTAAAGACCTTTTTAAAAAAGATTTTTATTTATTTATTTGACAGAGAGAGAGAGAGAGAGAGATCACAAGTAGGCAGAGAGGCAGGCAGAGAGAGAGGAGTAAGCAGGCTCCCTGCTGAGCAGGACCCTGAGATCATTGACCTGAGCCGAAAGCAGAGGCTGTAACCCACTGAGCCACCCAGGCACCCTGGAGTATCCTTTAGAGCAGATATCCCCAGAAGCTTTTCTAGAACCAGGGAAGAAAAAGTCACCTTACAATGAGCCAGCACAGTCACTGGATCTATTAGTGGATGAAAAATTTTTTTTAAAAGGTCAATGAGGCTTTTAATTTAGATAGTTTAACAACCAATATGGGGATCATTTTTCTATGAAACAACTATGCTAGTTGTTCCACATTACCCCATCTGTATTGATATACTGTATTTTCCATTTCCATCTTGTCTATACATTTTTCTGTGAATTTAATTTCTGAGCTTCATTTCTTTTTTAGTCATGAACCTTCCTGCATGAAGTTATCACCTTAAAAAAAGAATGAGACTCGCTCCCTGGCAGACATGGCAGCTGCCTCTTAGTCCAAGGTGCTTTCTGTATTTTTACATGTAGCTCAGAATGCTAAACTGTGTGAAGATTCATCATAGCACACATCCCTCAATGCTGAGCAGTAATCTTTAAATGTGTGGCACCATCAAGAGGCAATAGCTTGTACTGCCACTGAAACAAGAACCCAGGGCTGGCTCTCAAGTGTAAAGAAACTTGCTTTTAATAGCAACAGTCACATATTATTGTAACGAAGACCTATACCGAGACTTGGCTCTGTGTTTCTACAAGCTGGAGTCACTAGATTATTGCTAAATGCTTTTTTCCCTTCCCATCACTCTTCAATGCACCTAGTGCTCCAACTGAAGGAGAAGAAAAAGCTGTGATTAACTGTTTTTAGTCTCAGTAAACTGAGGACAGTTGCTACTCTTAATTTGCTAATGATTAATTCCTTCCATTTTTACTGGACAATTACATACATGTCAACAACTGGCCACTTAAAATACACAGAGAGAACGTCTCTAGTTTATTTTCTGATGACCCAAAGTGATCTAACCACAGACAGTAGTCTTTTTCATATTACTTAACTACTTAGGGATTTAGTCTTATTTTATTAGAAATGAAAGAAATCTGTGTACAGAATGGACAGTTTACTTAGGCAGGTAGATAGCATTGTCATTCCAAGCTCATACCATCTAATATAGCATAATTAATTTCATCATTTCAACAAATTCCCTTAAAAAAAAAAGACTTTATTTATTTATTTGAGACAGAGAGAGTGAGAGAGAGCACGCGCATGAGTGTGCGGGAGGAGCAGAGGGGGAAGCAGTCTCTCCCCTGAGCAGGGAGCCCGATGCGGGACTCAATCCCAGGAGATGATGTGGGCTAAAGGCAGATGCTTAACCGACTGAGCCATCCAGGTGCCCCTCTAAATTTTTCTGAACATAGAAAATTTAAAATTGCATATATGGTCCACACTTATGGCTTCCCATTATACTTCTGAGCTAGACCCCACTGACCATTCAGGTAAAGACATCAAAGTGAAAGAAGATACGGAATGGCAGAGAACTAACAGAGTGAAACATTAGAGCCACAAAAAGCAAGACTTCACCAAAATGAGTCAGGTGAGGGCTTAGCTAAAAAATGCAACCATTTTTTTAAAAATTATAGCTCTAGCCAGGATGTAGCAGGAGGAAGGGCCACACCAGAAAGAGATGCCTTCCCAGTCTGCGAGACTGGAGAACAAAATAGTTTTCAATACTTAAGCTTGCCTTCCCATTTCAAACACAGTCTCCTTAGAAAACAACAAAAAAAGATTATTACTATGGTTACGTTGCATTAAGTGTTCTCTTAACACTGTCCATTCTGCCTCCAACCAAGAAATGCTGTCAAATTCACAATGAAAAAAAAAGTCTGAATGCCCAAGTTGTCTTTGGGGTCAGGAATCACAAGGCAGGCAGCAAGAATCTGGGCAAGAAAGCAAGGAACACCTGCAGTTAGAGTGACCTTCACCTAAAAAGGCTCACACTTCTTGGACTCCCAAATGGTTTTTCCTAATTACAAAATTAAATAGTACCAATCTGTTTACTCTCTCATTTCTAAAATGGTATCTGCATCTTACCATCTTAAGATTAGTGAACATATACATTTATTTTATAAAATGCTATAACTCCTTAAATATATGCCATTGTGCTGATACTTACTTTCAGAAATACAGGTCTCTGGGCTGCTCAACAGTACACAAGCGAGACTCTGGGTCCCGCAGCGTTGGCTCCCATATGACCCTGGGGAGCACCAGCTCTTACAAAGAATGCTGAGAAATTTTCAAAATAAAGAAAAGCATCTAATTTCCACCTTTTCATTTTTAACTGCATATTGGAAGGGAGTTCCCCCACTTCTGGAAGCAAAAACAAGGCATTTGTGCTGAGATATTTGTATTCTTTTTCATAGAGCTTCACGGTTACCTGGAACCAAGTGCACAAACTTAAGTTTGGAATGTCTGAGAACGAGGGGCAGAACCTTCAACCATAGAATAAGGAAAGCCAGAATGAATATCATGAGTGGGTATCAAAAATACTCATTCAGTCTTTTCAAATACAGGTATACAACACTTCCCATACTCTCATCATTGGCCAAGAGGTGCATGCACAGCAGTGAACAAGAGTGACACGGTCCTGGCCTTGTGCAATCCAAAATCCTTGAGCTGTAAAGAGGCTTCAGAGAAGCCATTGGAACAAAATGTCTTCCAAATAGTACAGATTTGCCGACCCAGACATTTCATCTATTCCAATAATAATACCATGGGAATATTAACATCTTTCTTGAAAGAGAGCCAACCTTATCTTCAGGATGGTAAAGCATGTGGAAAGTTAGAAACCTTATTGTGTGGTGCTTCATGAGACTGGCATCACATTACAACACGTTTGAGAAACAAAGTGCAAGTGTGGCCCTCCATAGCTCTATGCGGAGACAATGTTGTTTATCAAGCCAGCACAGAAGATAGTCATCAGCCAGAAAGAAAATACTGGATTGCTACAGTGCAATTTGTGGGGAACCAACTGGATCGCCAAGATAGCACTGTAACCAAATGAAGACTCTTAACAGCACCAGGATTTGCTACAGTTTTTTATCGCCCCTCCCCCAGCCCCGACCTCCATCTTTTGAAAATGTCTTCCCTGTACCGTGAGATGCACTAGATGCCATCCTTACATCGATATTACTGGGAAGGGGGCAAATGAGAGGACTAACAGAGTATCTTGTCTACTGTACAATTATTTCTCTAGCCTCTAGAAAACCGAGATTGTCAAAGAATCAGCATCCTAACCTTCTAGAGACAGTGTATCCATTCATGCCCGCTACTTGGAACACAGCTCAGAGGTGAGGAGTTAAAACCACCACAGACTAGCCCAGAAGGAGGTCACGGGGTCTATGGAATGGAGTACACACATTTCATGCGCTCAGAGCCCTCTCAAGACTTCATTTGGATCTAGTAATGCTTAGTTTGGAATATTTTTAAACAAGGCTTGATATCTGGTTTCTAAACTCATAAAAATGAAAGAAAAGGCTGGCATAATGACAAAGGCAAGAATTGGCAGCTGAGAGCAAGAAAGAAGGAATAAAAATTGTAAAAACCAAACATCTCAAATAGCACAGCGGTTGGTGGCCATTTAATGCAGACTCAAAGTGGATTATTATACCTCATAAACAGGTCCTTGGAGGTTCATAATTAGGGTTCAATCTTTAAGACTCAAAGTAATTGCCTTGAGTTTTCAAATAAAGATTGAACAAGTCAAAAAAATAAACAAACAAATCCAGATGAAACACTGGTATAATCACAGCTTAGCTAAAAGGTACTACAGAAATTATGCTCAGTGAACCACCTTATTCTGCTGGGTTTTCTCCCTAATGAGTTAAATAAATCTTTGGCATCTAGTCATTTTATATTTGTGTAAGAGTTCTGTTTCTTTTTTGAAAATTATGCTTTGGCATTTTGGAGGTGACCATGAAATGTCCAAGTACACTCGTCTTGTGGAGTCAATGAAATTGCATTTTTTGTGAAATAGATCCCATGGGCTGGGAACAGATCCCATGGTACAGCTTCTCGGCTCCTGGAGTAAATCCGAAATGACAGAACTTTACCTTCACCGACTTGTTCTTTTCTGCAGTTTTTGCTTTCCTGGCTGTGCGTTGCTTCTGTTTCTAATTCTTGGCCAAGTTTGACCCTGGTTTTGGTTTGCGCACAAGCCAGTAGTTATCTTCAGTGGTGGCAGCCGTGACTGGGGATCTGGTTTTATGGTCTGGCCACTTGTGATCTGCACGTAGAATTGAAATTTTATCTTGCTCAGGTGAGAGATGACTGAACATTTGTGTTTGCTGTTGTTTTAATTTGTTGGTTATTTCCCTATCCGTGAGTTCAACTCAGGACAATATTTCATGTCCAGCAGAAAAGTGAGCAGTCCCTTGAGATACGGAACAGGGACATTTTATGTTCCAGTATTTACTTTTGATCTGTAGCTGAAGCTATAAAACCAAGCCTTAAGTTCTTCATCTGAGGCTCTGTACCTCAGGGGAAAAAAAAAATCACTGTGCATAAGTGAAGTATTTTGCTACTTCCTGAGGATAATAATAAATTAAAACAAAGAACCCCTATTCTGATTGTTTTAGAGACTAATCAGCATTTAGATAAATCTAACATTTCCTAAATTCTAAGAAAATGAAATTCTAGTAATTAAAATATGCTCACATTTTAAGAAAAAGAACTACCTCACAAGAAATGCTGATTTCAGAAGCATTTTTTTCCTTATTATGTGATCAAAGCAAACTTGTAAGTCAGACTGATTTGACAACCTGGTTTAAAAATCAGCTATATGTTTTTTCCTTGTTTTCTCAGTGTACAGTATGATACATGTGTAATTTCCTATATTTTTTTAGAGAGTTATTTATTTAAAAGAAAGAGAAAGAGAGGGCATGAGTCAGGGAGGGATAGAGGGAAGAGAAGACAATCCTAAGCAGATTCCATGCTGAGCGCGGAGCTCAATGCATCGCTCCATCCCAGGACCCCGAGATCATGACCTGGGCTGAAACCAACAGTTGGATGTTCAACCGACTGAAGTTCAACCCAGGCTCTCCTGTAATTTTATACTTAAAATAAGTTTGGATTATTTTATCACAAAGGGATTAGTTTATCTGAATTTTTAAAATGTCTTATAATATTAGTTTACTGAAAAGATAAGCTACTAAAAAGATAAGCTAAGATCACGTTCATATAGTGTTTAAGGTTAAGAAAAATATAATAGTTGTGCTCAACTAAACTGAATTATAATTGTGACACACCTTTTGATATCAATAATAATTATGTTCTGTGATGTGTCAGTTTAAGCATAATTTCCAATATCTTTAAGTTACATACTTTTTGTCTTAAATTCTGGTTGTTCCAGAACTGACAGAAGACCATGAAGAACAAAAGATGGTGAAAATTTAAAAATTGTAGGTTTGCACAAAGGGAGCTTTATTTGACTTTGTTTATAATACTTACAGTACTAAGTCTATAAAAGTGTAATAAAATATTAAAATTATGGCAAAGCTTGCACAACTTTCATAGGTTTATTCATAAGGTAATTTAAAATAACGTAACGCATGACAAATACCCTATTAACATAAAACTAAAATGCAATTATCTGTATTGAAATGACAGATTGATCTTGGAGAAATCAGCCTATGCTTACAAAAGGTTATTTTTCATATAATCTGCCCAGGAGAGCAGAGAGATTCAGTATCTCACAAGAGAAACTATTTTGTGCTTTGTGCTAACTGGGCTATATCCCTGGATATTTAAAATGACAACAACATTTCCTCATTTTCTAATGATTTAAGATTTCTTTTTTTAAAAGATTTTATTTATTTATTTGAAAAAGAGAGAGAGAGAATGAGAGCGAGAGCACGAGGAGAAGGTCAGAGGGAGAAGCAGACCCTCTGCTGAGCAGGGAGGGCCTCCATGCAGGACTTGATCCCTGGACTCCAGGACCGACCTGAGCCAAAGGCAGTTGCTTAACCATCTGACCACCCAGGTGCCCTCATTTAAGATGTCTTGTTTATTATAAAATATTGTTGCTTTTTCAGTGGGCAAACTGCAAATATTCATTGTTCTCATGCATCCACAATTCCGTATTAGTTACAGAATGAAATCTCCTCTAACTAATATTTGATTTTGCCTTCCCAAAATCAACCCTAAATTCAGAAAAAAAAAAAAAGTTTTCCAATATCTTTTATACATGAACTATCCTTAACTTTTCCCCTTTGAGCCTGGGGCAAGCACAAGATTTGTTCCTTAACCTTACAAAAAGAATGCCAGAAATAATTAGGTTTGCTCTGCCCCTTATTTATGAAGAGCTCAACACCATCAAGAATTGCATAGGAAGATTTGTCAAATCAAATGAGAGGCTCAGCCTTCTCGAGGCTCATTTTACATGGCTAAAATATAAATAAAGTCCAGAGATGGCATACTTTACAGAAAGGTCCTGGGTATATGTGAATGTCCTCACTCTCTGTGATATGTTCTTACCCTCCCAGGAAACGTTGATTAAATAAGACCAGTGTCCTAAGCCCTAACAGGATTTTAACTCTCCTTCTTGCTGATTACTGTTCATGAACTGAACCACAGATTAACCACAGACACTTACTCTTATCCTCACCAAGTGGTCTCTGCTTTCCTCTCATGGTCGCCAATACACTCTGCTGTTAGCTATAGACTAGAATGTGCCTTAAACAAAAAAACAGTCTCAGAGCTTCACAGATAGAACTTTACCAGATACTCTTTCTTCAATCTCGAGATTTCAGAGAACCGACTTGTGAGTCGAGGCTTCCGAGCTGACACTCTATAGGCAAGCATGAGACAGCACGAGGTGGATAAATCAGATTCTCAGGACTTCTTGTAGTCCACAAATAGATGACTTCGTGAGATCAAACTAATGACCCAAGATGCAAAGGTGCAAGAATTATATAGAATTCATCGAACTGACACTGGAAATCTAGTTTCTGTATGTATCGCGGAAAATCATTGGCATTGCGTGTAATGTTCTATTCTCCTCTAAATGGGCAACACCTTTAGCATTCATCTCCATCTATTTCTAACCCTCAATTTAGGGGACTCTGATTTTACAAACTAAAGGAAACATTCTTTCAAGGGTAGCTACTTCTCCTTTGTCCCTCAGAATTCAGGAAGAAATATTTTTTCTAAGGTACTTCACTTTAAAAAAATTTTTTAAAAATATTTTATTTATTTATTTGCCAGAGAGAGAGAGAGAGTGTGTGTGTGTGCTCATGTGCACACTAGTAGAGGGAGCAGAAGTGGAGGGTGAAGCAGACTCCTTGCTGAGCAGGGAGCCCAATACGGGACTCAGTCCCACAACCCTGGGATCATGACCTGAGCTGAAGGCAGAGGCTTAACCTACTGAGCCACCCAGGCATCCCAGTCACTTTATTTTTTAAAAGCAATAACATTACTTGCGTAGGCCCAATAAGAATCTATCTTCCCTTTTACTTGGATGTAATTAAACAAACAGACTAAGCAACAGAGGTCAAAACCAGAGCATCACATTTAAAAATAAGTCTCATTTCATTGAATATGATAAACCCCATTATGAAGCAAAAAAGGGTTAAACTTTATATTTGGAGCTAATCCCCATAAAGTTCTCCCAAGAAGCTGAACCAAGACCTGTTTGTGATTTACAAGGCACTGACTTGACAGGCAGTAAGGAAGGTCACTTCCTTCCTTTTCTCAGGAACTGTAGTAGATCTGGGGAAACTGGAGGAACAAGAAATTCCAACACTTAAAAGTGCTACAGATGAAACCTGGAGGTGATTTTCAAGGTTGGTTTCCTGCACTTGGAACAGAAGAGGAAATAACAGCATCTCAGGAAGATCGCTGGAGTTAGGGAAGCCACTGAAATGCTCTCATAGATTCCTTAATAAATTATCCAATACAAGTTAACTTTCTGGCTTCACTAATAGTTGCTCAGGGATGAAAGGTACAGCATAGGGGATGTCGTCAATGGCACAGTGTTGTAAGGTGGCGGATGGGAGCCACACTTGGCATTGAGTATAGCCTAAGGTATAGATTTGCAGAATCATTATGTTGTACACTGGAAATTAATTTACCTAATGTGACTCTCTGTGTCACTTACACTATAATAAAAAAAGTAGGAGTTGTTTAGCTCACCGTAGAGCCAGACTCGCTGTGTTGCATACAAAAAGGCTTTTTCATATGCTAATTAAAACTCCCCTTGAACTTATGTCAATGAATCAAGCCCAAATACACTGCCTTTTTGTGACCTTGGAAAATCTCTGGAGATTATTTACGATTAACAAAAGACACTGTCATATTGGAGCACCACCTAACAGACCCACCCAAGGAATACAGAATTCTCTAGGAGTATGCACATTCGTTTTCATTCACTATTACTGATTAGGCTATCCCTAAGGATCCATATTGACTTGTCAAAAACTACAAGTGACACAAATGATTCTTTTCTAAAACTCCAAACACATTTTGTTCTGGATAGATGCAAATGGTTTCTGTCCATTTGCATTCAAAGGTTTCAGTTTTATTATCCTGTAGGACATTACTGAGCTTGGTCTGTGATTCACAAATCTTATTCCAGCGTACTTTCTTTTAGCAATGAAAATACTTTTGATACTCTTTTACTTTTGTACATCAGCTTTATCACCTTGCTGCATCCCTCTTTAAGGAGCAACTCAGCATTAACGAATTAATCTCTCACCCTGTTCATCCTAAGAAACACATAGACAAAAAAGTCTATGCTTAAAAGAAAAAAGAATAAGAACGCAGTACTTTGCCCTCATTCATTAATGGGACTCTCAAGGGAGAGTTTCCTCCTTTCTTACTGTTTTCAGTGTTTCCCACAATAAGCATAAATCCATTTTCAATAGAAAAAGACAATTCAAAAACCTTTTCTGAATGTGTAGTTGGGTGTCACTGTATGAAGAGACATCGCTGAAGGGAGTGTGGTGATGGGAAGGTGTCGTAGGAAAAAGGTTGACCAACATTTAGCTGACCTTTCAACTTACCAGACCACTTGCTCTACAGAAAAGTTTACTGCCTAATTCCTAAAGAGTCACAATTTCCCCAATTATCCCCATCAGACCATGCACATATCAATTCGATGGCATCGATAATACAAATCAGTGTTTACTCACTGTCTTAAAGTTTGTAAGAGTTATAAGAATTCAGTAAAATGCACAACCACTTGGTTAGATTTATCAAGAGTCTACACTTGAGAGGACTCTGCAGAGCAACTTAATGTAACACTAGGTACAGGTAGACCTTCAAACACTCACGTGTGACCAGTAACAGGGACTGAGAAAAGGGAAGGATAGCAGAATTCTAGCAAGGGACAGCAGTGGCTGGGGCCCTTGGAGTTCCTACAGGCCTCGGAGTGTGTCTCCAAGGAGCTGCTCAAGGGAAGAGTGAGGGCAAGCCAGAGGAAGGGGGTTACCAGTCGCTCCATCTCCTGCTCCCTGAGTCTCTCCTCCCTCTGCCGCCGGTGGTAATCCATCAGGTCATCGCGGCTGGAAATGGAGCTGATGCTGCTTTTCCTTTCCCGAAGGATGGGTTGAGGAGTTCCTGAGGCCTGTCGGAGGCTCTCCAAGTCTGCATCATCGAAGTCGGCAGATCCGCAAGAGAAGTTCCTCCGGGCAGCAAACATTCTGTCTGGCCCTCCAGGAGGAAACGAGTGCCCAGGGCCGGGCCCGGAGTAGGGAGCCCTGTCAAGGTCATCAGAGGTACCAGACGAGGTGGACGCTAGAAGCATCTTCCGAGCCACTCGGGGACTGGCAGGGACGCTGAGGGTGGAACTGACATAAGGATGCCCCTCGGACGCAGAGGGTTTATAGGGTAAAGCCCCTGAGCTCAAAGAAGAAAAGGTCAGGTAATTGTCGTTGTCTACGATACTATGAGGTAGATCCTTTTCTCCCAGTTTCGTTCGTTTGGAATTGCCCAGTGAGTTTCTGGGAGGCAAACTAAGGGGCGACAGCTGGTTGTCAGTGGCCCTGTGTAACCTGGGGAGAGAGCGGCTATAGGCTCCCATGTGACTCAGGCTGCTGCCCGAATACTTCCTAGTTCTTAAACCGAAGCTTTCAGATGCCAGCTCCTTGTGTCGGTTCAACTTAGGCTGAAGGGCCAGGTTGTCCTGGATGCTCATTTTCCTGGCTTGCTTTGGGCTTGAAGGCATGCTTGCCGCCCCTGATCTGCTGATGGGAGAGGGGCCCGTGTCGCTCAGGGAACTTCCACTCCACATGGTGAGGAGCGAGCCTGACGCCTTTTGGCCTTCCAATCCCCCAAGAAAGTAGACATTGTCATGGGATTTATTCCTTGAGCTGTATTTGGAATAGGGAGGCTTCTCTGTGAGCCTCAAGAGCCTTTCACTGTCCCGGCCAGTATAATGATCAAAGTCCACTCTCCCAAGTGGGTACCCACTGAGGGAGGGGGAAGTGCTGAGGAGAGGGGTGGGCGGTTTCATGGAAATACTTTTGTCAGTTGCATCGCAGGAGAACTGCTTGCTTCCCTGGATTTTTGCCAGGGAGGGGCTGCTCCTGACACTGGATCCCAGAGGGGAAGGGCTTCTCTTAGCAGCCACAGGTTGTGAGAGGGTCAAATACGAGCCGGAATAGTCTCCATTGGCTTTAAACCTCAGGGTGGAAGAATATTTCTTCGGGCTCAGGCTCTCCATCATGTTTGGGGAATTGTCCTTGAGAGAATTTGCCACAAAGATGGCCTCTAAGCTACCATTTTGTAAATCGAGCTGCTTTTGCACGTGGCTATGCTCTGCCATGATCTTGTTGGAATCTGTGAAGGGGGGAAAAAAAGGAAGTTTTACTTAGCAAAGAAGATTGAAAAAGACCAAGTACTTGTCAGCCTATATCTGAACAGCCTTGCAGTCTCACCTGTTTTAGTAATAAATCTCGTCAAACTACTGCAAAATGAAGAACCATAAAGAACACTGATCTGGCAGGATTGGGGCGGGGAGGTACCTGGGTGGCTCAGTCAATTAAGCCTCTGCCTTTGGCTCAGGACATGATCCCAGGGTCCTAGGATCAAGCTCCACATCAGGCTCCCTGCTCAATGGGGAGTCTGCTTCTCTCTCTCCTTCTGCATGCTGCTCTCCCTGCTTGTGCTCTCTCTTTCTCTCTCAAATAAATAAAGAAAATCTTTAAAAAATGATCTGGGATGCTTTTTGTACAAAAGAAAAATACCTCAAGAGGCCATTGGTGATATTTTAGAAGAAGAAATCTCTAACAAAGTACAAGTGAGGTTCATCAATAAAAAAAGACAACTTCCCATTAGTGTTCGGTCCTCGGTGGACCATGTGCTTCCTGAGTAGCAGGCAAACACCCAACATGGTGATGCAGGGCACCCTCCTTTGGATGTCTCTGCTAGAATCATGAACTGCTCAGAAGTCAAGTCCTGCAGAGACAGAATTCACATTCTGGCACACGAAGAAAGTTTCACATTAGATACTGATCAGTAATGTGAGGGTCAGAAGAGGACCCTTTAAAAGGGGTTATGAGAGTTACCTTCTCAAGAAAGATGTCATAAAGCTCGTGCACCCATCAGAAAAAGGCAGGTAATCAAGGAAACAGAGAAAAGAGGGTTCCCTAAACTACTGCCCTATCAAGGTCAGGAAGCAGGATTTAAAACCTCAAATTGGAGTAACCTTCAAGTTCCAGGTACCTTAAATGAATCATGCTCATCCTTGATCTCATACTCTCTCCTCTTTTCTTTCTCCCTTCTTTGTATCCATCTGAGCCCACGCATGCCTCACAGCTCAGATTTGGATTCTACCTTCCATGCTTGCCATTTATTAAAAAATGTATGCACCCAGGAGAGTATTTTTTGGACTTTAGTTTGAATTGCATTAACTTAAGAAACTGAAGTTTTAGGTTATGAAAACATATCTTAAATACAAATTATCAGGGTGCCTGGGTGGCTCAGTTGTTATGTGTCTGCCTCCGGCTCAGGTCATGGTCCTGGAGTGCCAGGATCAAGCCCTGCATTGGACTCCCTGCTCGGTGGGAAGCTTGCTTCTCCCTCTCTCACTCCCCCTGCCTGTGTTCCCTCTCTAGCTGTGTTTCTCTCTGCCAAATAAATAAATAAAATCTTAAAAAAAGAAAACCCCACAAATTATCACTGCAAGCGAGAAGGCTTGTATTTGTACTGACAAAAATATGTATTTTGCAGATTATCATCAAAGCAAAGGCACAGTTTTAAACATTCTCATTGAACTCGTGCACAGCTGAGACCGTCTAACACCTCGGGTAGGTGAGTTGGACACAGCTCCTCAGACATTAGGTAATTACATCCCTGGTCTGTGTATCAACAGAGTCGCTCATGGTGAGTAACCAATTTTACAATGTGCTTTTTTTTCCATAACTAGGCCACAAGTTCAAAGAAGAGGGGTAGATGTGGTATTTCCATCTCATCTCTAGCCTCTCCTGAATCCTACGGACCCACTGGTGAGATACTCAATGAACACTAGTTTTCAATTTCTGTCACAGCCTTCCTCCACCACATCCTAGCCAAAGATCAGGGACTTTGCCTTCCTTGCTCAGCTTTGCAGACTTCCTGGGCAGATTCAGACAGCAGAGTAGGGAACAGCTTCCTATCCAAGCTGGGGCCAAGAAACAGTCTGGGTGCTTAAATCCTAGTGATAGGCTAAGGACCCATCATCTTGTAAAACTCAGTTTCCCTCAAGAAACTCTGCCTTGGACTATACCTTCCAAACCAAACCCTTGCCCTGATGGATTAAAAACATGATTATCTTTTGGAGTAGACCTCAAAAAAAAAAAAAAAAAAAAGAGATTCTCCTTTAGAACTGCCTGGTCCTACAATCTGGTTTTTGCCAGGTCCTTCAGTCTTCGGGACAGAGCCTGGTTTGAGACATACCTCCCTCTGCCCCCTTGAAGGATTGAAACCAAGATGACCTTCCGTCATGCTCTCCTCTCCTCTCAACTAACTTCATCTCCGCTTGGTCTGCCATGCTGAAATTTCAGCAAACTGTAGCCCATTCCCTCAAGTTAAATATTTTCGAACTAAAGAAACAAGGAAATAAGTGGGCCCTGATGACACTACAGTGTAATTCACTATGGGGGACAAATAACCCAAATGCCTAACAATAGGGAAAAAGCTAAATGAGCTACAATACTTTCTATGGGTGAATATCACACACTCATTTAAAATAACTATTTTGAGTTATAATTTATAGCATAAAAAGTGCATTCTTATAATGTTCAGTAAATTTTAAAAGCCATATATAAATGAGCGCAGTTTTCTTGCATGCACACCCCCCCAAACATACAGATTACACACAGAAACTCAGGCCAAAATCCTGGGTCAAAACCCCAATCAGTGTCTCCTCTCTCAATCCTATCCCACATCTATCACTTCCTTCCTCATTTTATCCATCAATAAATCTTAGCAACACAACCCCTAAAAATAGTCTTGATCTGATCATTTCTTGCCATTTCCACTGCCACCCCCCTTATTGCAAGCCAGTATCTTCTCTTGCTTTGTCTATATGCCTATTTTATACCAAGAACAAGAACAACAGAATGGTAGAAATCATGCCATAAAGTTAGTAGGGGTTTTATTTGGGTGGAGGTATTACCAATGATTTTTAATTCACCTCTCATACTAGCCTGGACTTTTCCACCTCTTATGCACTCTTTCTGAGTTGCTTTGAGAGTCAAAGAGGAAAAACACTTAATGTAAGATACTAGCATATAATCTATAGCAATATTTCTTTTTAAAAATTTGCATTTATTTTATTTTATTTATTTCAGCTTTATTGAGGTATGATTGACAGATAAAATTATAAGATATTTAAAATGATCATTGTGGTGATTTGATGTACATACAATGGAGTCTCACCACCTAGTTACATCCATCACTTCACAAACGTACGTGTGTGTGTATGTGTGTCTAAGAGAGAGAAAGAACATTCCAGTTGTAAATGAGTTGGTAAAGGGTACTGACTTTCAGCTCTAAGATGGATGTCTGAGGAGCTAATGTAAAACATGGTGACTACATTGTAGTTGAAAACATTATTATATAATTGAAATTTCTTAAGAAAGTAGAACTTAAATGTTCTCAGAAATACTTCATGTTTAAGTTGATTAGGTTCTCATTTTTCCTAAGCTCTTGTCCAACTGTTGAGCCAGGTATTAACTCTTCTAAAAAAGCTTCTTGGTCAGACTAAGTTAATATGTAAATATTTGATGACTTTAACATTTCCCCCAACTCGTCTTAATGACTCAGGCAAAATGCTAATAGTGCAAATGTACCCATTCTGTACTCTACCCGTCTGAAAAACTGCAAAATCAAACACAGTGCCTTCCCTAATGTGAGTAAAGTGAACAGAGCGGTTGCAAAAAATTCCCAGAAGTCTGTTCAACAAAGCTGTACAATAATATTAGCATACTCATCCTCTAAAATTCAAAATCCCAACAGAAAGTTCTAAGTACTTTATTCATTCAATGGTTCTTAGGTGCCCACCATGTATCAGATATTGATTTAGGTATCAGCAGCACTGGCTAACATTCTTGTCCTTCTTCTCTCAGAAACAAAGAGGTGTTTCTCTTGCACCCAGTGTCACAGGGGCAGATGGCTATGTCTCTTGCTTTGATCAAGGAACTATGAGATAAAGTGACATGTCAGTTCCAAGCTGAAACATGAAGATCTGGGGCATGATTCACTCTTTCCACCCCCCTGCCAAGATGACTAGCACACATCCAAGTTTATGTAGACTTTATTAGCCTATAACCCTCAATGAGGACACCGTGAAAGAGGACCCCTGCCAACCCAAGATTGTCTTAAGCCACTGAGATTTGGGGGCTGTTTGCTACTATGAAGGTGTTAATCTTCCTCAAGTTCTTACCATAAACTAGACCTTCAGCTGGGCACTGGGAAGTATGTGGTCATATACCACTTCCTGCCTTTACACAGCTTACGACCCAAAGAGAAAGACACTCCTATGAACAAATGATTGCCATACAGTGCAACATGGCCCTTAATAGAGAACCAACTGACACACTGGTAAAGGAGCATGGAGGTGTCTAACCCAGAGACAGTGGGAGTCTATGGAAATCATGGCAGAATGAAATGACAAAAAGTTTAGTTCCACTGAAGGAAGGGGAATCTGATGAGTACCATCTAATGGTAGCATAAGGCCACTTCTAAAAGTCTGTGTTTTTAAGGGTATAAACAAAACCCCAAACCCATTAGAGGTTAGACTATTGGCACAAGCAGCCGCTGTCCCATCTCTGACAGAATTAATAACAAAAACTGGGTAAAGAAAACCCCCCCAGCTATTTTCTGTATTGCGGTCCTCTGAAAAAAAGTCTAGCAAGTAACTCTTCTGGGATAAACTGCATTTAATAATCATGCATTTCTCTCTCATTGTGATCTAAATCCTTTCCCATCTCTACCGCCATGTGGGACTCAAGAGTCGCAGCCATTTGCCTACCCTCAGAATGCTTTAAATTGGAATGCAATCTTCCAACCATTTAGGATATTTTAGACAGGGCTACAAAAGGAAATCCATGAGATATGAGAATAGACAAGAAGAGAATTAAAGTCAGTTAGTGGGGAGACTTTGGTTTTAAGATAATGTATACAAAATGGGAAACAGAGCTAAGTTAGAAGAATTCCTACAATGTGCAGAGACAGCAATCCTGAAAGGCAAACCAGAGCACACGTGATTAAGTAGAAGTCAAAAATCAAACAGTAAGCCCAACACTGCATTTTAAATATTTACTTTGTTAACAACACAGAGCTGAAGGGTTTAACACCTCACATCCAAAATGGATATTTAAAAGTTTAATTTTCTTAAAGAGTATAGTTTTTCTGTTTTCTCCTAATAAAATTCATCAGGTCACTATGTATAAAGCAAATAAATTCTATTTTGGCGTGAAACAAAAAGTTTAATTTTTGACTCAGCCATTAAGATAATGATGTCGTTTTCGATGATAAAATATATTACTATAATTGAACTTGTTTGCAGTTGCAAATGTTACCTAATAACCCAAATAAAATACTAACAAATTCTCTTGTCTCTTCATTTGAGCAAATAAAATGAGACAGTGTCAAACTACTACAGGTTTCTTACTGCCTTATAGGGTGCTAATACTTGATATCCCTTCTCCTCCTCACACAAGCTTTTCTAAAAATCAAAAAGTATAATTCTCAGTTTGGCCAGCCAAACAAAATGCAATACCAAAATATTGCAACATAGTAGTTGCTCAAAGATCAGCTCTACAGACTCCAGGGAAAGGCAAGCATGACATTTGCAAATAAGAAGCCACATCTGAGAAACATGTAACATTTCTCCCTAATACACACATACTTCTAGGGGAAAGTTAAGCATGGTATGGATGGAGGAAGGTTCCAGAGAATATTTGAAGGGATATTCATGTTTGATACACTGGTTTTTCAGCTCAGTCTCACTGGGTCTGTTAAGAATATGTAAAAGGCTGTACATGTAAAAATGTATCATCAAATATAAATATGGAAGTCACTCATTTTCCTGAAGCTTGGTTTTGGTGCCCTATCTGAGTGTATCTATACACTTGTCTCAACTTGGTATCTCTAATCCCACCAATCAGTTCAACTCAAAAGGTAAAGAATCAGCTGGTGTCCAGGAGTGACAATCATGGCATGATACCTTTCTCCTTCCCTACTTCCAGAGGATTCTTTTCACTGCAGGTGAGACCACACAAGTGGAGGCTTAGAGATGGGGAAAGCACAGGAGAACGGAAAACGGTAACCAGCATGTCCTTTGAAGGAGGATGAAAGGGTAAGTAAGGAGGGGAGAGGCGGGAGGGTGGAGAACACAAGCTGGAAGAGTTTGGGTTAATGAATTCCCTGGAAATGAGGGAAGGAGTGTTGGGATGGGAACATTGCAGACAGAAAGCATCAGAGACCGCACATGAGTTTAGAATGAGGAAGAGCTAGGATGGTAGCAGGTAAAAAGGTGTTGCCAAAGTAGCAAAGGAGAGGGAGGGCAGTAGCCAGGAGAGATCTGCGTTATCATATGTAAGAGGGAGACAGGTGGGGAAGACTCTGTTTCCAACCTGGCTTCTGGCTCTACAGTAGTGCGTTTATTTTGGGTTTCTTACACATCTTATGTAAACAAAAAAAAGTCTCGGGGAAATTTTAAAATGACTGTATTGTTATTATGGAGGCAAGAAAGTCCTGAGGGCTTTAGCAACTCCATATATTACATGTGTATCCACAGAATGGGCGTGGAGAAGGGCAGAAGGCATCTGGTGCCCATCTGAGAGAAAAGACAACACCAGGAAGTCTAAACAGGAAAGAAGTTAATGTGTGTAGAAACGCTGGGGTTTACTTTCCAATCCATAAATTTAATCCCCTCAGTGCTCTTGTTATTTTATCACCTGAAATGCACATCAGCTCACTGTCAATTAGAAAATGCCAAGAGTCATGAAGAGATCTCTGGAAGTTGCACAGAAACTCACAGAACTTTTTCCCTAGAGAAGAAATTTACTTGAAAAACAAACTCAAGGATCCTGTTGGTAAGTCTCTTGGTAGTTCCTTTCCTCTTCCACATACAGTTCCCACATGTTTTAAAATAAGAGTTCTCCACCCCCCTTACACTCAGTAACAATAGGCATGGTGAAGCTGATCCCATTCAAACTGTGTCAGCAGCTGTGAATTTATAGCCCTGCAATGGCCAGAGCTGTAGGAATCTTGGTTTCAAGATGCTGAAAACACACGCAGAAAGGAGAGTTTTACGAAACAAACAAATTAACACAAAGTACGAGTTGTGTTACGTTGCATTGCACTGCCGTGTGTTGTGCTGTGTTAAGGGAGAAGGACCTACAGTCTGGCCCATATAAATGCAGTTATCCAGAAACCCCAAAAGAGTTTGGAGGAGTCTTAAACTATATGATGCATTACTTGTCATTTGACTTTGCCACGCACAGACACTTTTTAGGGTCACCCAGCACAGCAGGGATTAATCAGAGGAAGACTGGCGGAGCAGAGCAGAAGATGGGAGAGCAGAGACTGTGTCATACAGCTGGGAAGAGGTGAGGATGTAGATTACAGAAGTAAACTCACACACACACACAAATAATAATAATACCCTCCAAGATCAGGAAGGGATCGGTTAAAATTTCTACTTTATAGGGGCGCCTGGGTGGCTCAGTTGGTTAGTCCACTGCCTTCGGCTCAGGTCATGATCCTGGAGACCCGGGATCGAGCCCCACATTGGGCTCCCTGCTCGGTGGGAAGCCTGCTTCTCCCTCTCTCAGTCCCTCTGCTTGTGTTCCCTCTCCAGCTGTGTTTCTCTCTGTCAAATAAATAAATAAAATCTTTAAAAAAATTTTTTTTCTACTTTATAAAAAAGTTTGAGTCTCCACTTTGCCCTCCACAGGGGCTGGCTCTGGGACCTCTGCTGTCAAAGACAGTGGCTGACGCTGGTGTTCAAAGTTCTCCCAGAACACTGGTGGTCCAGGGGCTGGTCTCTTTCAGCGCTGATGTTTACAATATGGCAAAGTTATAAATAAAGCACACACTGATGACATGTAATTGAATTCAGACACCAGCTTAGAGCAGTCCCTCAGAAGCAGTGCCATTCTTTACAGGAATTCTGGGGAGGAGGGGTATTCCTGTGGCAGCAGATGGGGCCTGAGGGGGAGCTTTGAGAGGATGAAAAGGGAAAACCGGGAAATCTATTTCAGCCTCAAACTCCAAGCTTAAGAATGGAGAACAATGGATACAAAACCTCCCTCTTTTTCCACTAATCCCATTAAGAAAACATGATGGGGGGGGTTGGGGACCCTAAGGAGAACCTTTGGGAATGAGCACTTCCTTCTCTAGCTATGTTCTCATTTTAGGACTCTTGAAAGCAGCCCTGTCCCCCGTCCTCAAACATCATCCTCATTGAAACCTTCAGTCCTCTCAGCTCTCCCTTTTGCAAACACACCCTCCTTTTGCACAAATATTTCTTTCATCACTATATCCTCCTTGGCCTCCTCCATCTCTGCAAACAAGCCTCACCTCTCCACTGAGCCCTACACCCACTAGCAGACACCTCCTCCCAGCAAATACGCCCAGATCCTGTCTCCTCCACAGGTCACTTCCCACACACAGTTTCTGCAGGCATCCATAGATCATCATCTTAACACTCACCTCCCCTCCCACTCCCTCATCCCGCTTCCTACACTCTGTTCCTTTAAACTGTTCCTCCTCACTCAAGATTTTATACCCCAGTGCAGAGAAGAAAAAAACTTCTATTAGTAGACCTAGTACCCTTCTTGTTCTTTTGCAAATAAACAGAACAGCCAGTGGACTCCCATTCCTCTTCTCTTGCACCATGTTCTTTGTCATTTAAAGATCTGCCTATTTCAGGGCACCTGGGTAGCTCAGTAGGCTAAATGTCTGCCTTAGGCTCATAATCCCAGAGTTGGGGGATCAAGTCCCACATCAGACTCCCTGCTCAGTATGTAGTTTGGTTCTCCCTCTCCTTACCCCACTCTTGTGCATGAGCTCTCACTCTCTCAGATAGATAAAATCTAAAAAAAAAAAAAAAAAGTCTGCCTATTTGAACCAAATCATTATTATCCATTAGACACATGCACATAGGTTGATAATCTCATAGGATATTTTCATCTCTCCAGAAGGTCCAAAAAAAAAAAAACACCACAGACTTCAGGAATAAATGTATTTGAATGGCAGAGTAAGGAGGCTCTTTTGTCCTTGCAGATGGAACCCTTCCACAGGTGGTAAATCTCAACTGTGGGCAGTCCCGCTCCCACACCTTCACAGACTGACACATGCTACTCACATGCCCACGGCAGCCTGAAATGCACGAAGGCTCATCACAACTGCCAGGGGAGGCTCTCCAGAACTCAGGTAACTCAGGGCCTCCTTGCAACTGGCCGGCTGTTGGGGTGACCCACGGCCAGGCTGGGGAGAGAGGTGAGGACCACTGGCATGGCTGACATGACTTCTCAGGACACTGATCACACAGTTTCTCTCTTGGTTCATTTTGGTTTTGCTTTTGAAGTTTTGCTATATTATATTCTGGAGTCACCTAAGCAAAGAAGTCAGGGAAAACCATTAAAGAAAGATCAGAAACATCAAATAGCCCTGGAGGACAGAGCACAGATGGGAGTGGTGGGTGGTAGGGGGTAATGAGAACATTTAATGCAGCTGGAAGAAGTGAGGACAGACAGTTATAAGGAGTTCCAGCTCCTTCCTATCACAACAAAGGAGGGTAACCCCACGTCACTGATCCCTCGCTGTACTGAAATCTAAGCTCTGTCCAAAAAAGAACTCCACATGGTATTCATAGGTTCCTAAAAGTAATCACAAGCAACCGCAACAGCCATACTTCAAATGAGGGTCTTTATCTGTATCAGAGGTTACTTTTCAGTGAGTCTAGAGTGTTATATAGGAATAAAAACCTTAGAGGACTGTAGCAAAGAGGGTAAAACACCAAGTATCGGGATTTAAAAAAAAAAAAAATGTGTTAGTCCCTTGAATGAGACTTGTTTGTACGGACTCTGAAATATTCTTTAGACTCTCCCAGGAATTTGGCGGCGTACTTCCTGTGACAGCTCTCTCCAGCCAGTGAGGAAGGCAGGAGGGAGGCCACAAAGCGCAAACCACATCAAAAAGCACATGGGCTGTTCAAATTCCCTTCCCACCAACGAAATTCCTGACTTGTACCTAAATCCTCAAGATGTGACTTTTATCAGTTAGATTCACATCGGTATTTACACCATTATTAAAGTAGCTTTAACAATAATTTTTAAAAGAGATAATATCAATCCAATAAGCATTTACATACATATATTATAAATTAAGTTCAACACAGTGACATGGAGAAAAGGTCTCAAATTAAAAACATGCTGTCTGTGATGACAGAAAATATGAGGCTGAGGAAATAACCACCACAAAGATGCTATCACTTAAATCGAGAATATGGGAAAGGCTACAAAAGCAAAACAAAACAAAATAAAAACCACACAATATCTTCAACCAGCATATGGCAAGGGCAAAAAAATAAGAAGAAAGCTGGATTTAAAAAGACTTGGGAGACATACCAATTAAATATAATGCATAGGCCTTATTTGGATCTTGTTTTGAACAGTCCAATTATTAAAAAAAATTTTATAAGACAATCAGAGAATCTGAAACTTGACTGGAAAAGAGATGATATTGTGAATGCTATTTTTTTTTAGGTGTACTAATGATAGAGTTATTTTTTTAAAAACCCTAATCTCTTAGAGTTACATTTTCATTTATGAATGAAACAGTACAGTGTATAAAATTTGCTTTATAACAATCCATGTTTTGGGGAAAGAAGTAAAGTCTACAGATGAAGCAAGATTAGAATCACATATGGAAGGTACATGAGATTTCACTGTATTATCCTGTTAACTTTTATGTGACTTAAATTTTCCATAATAAAATATTTAAAAGGTAAAATGTATGTATTTTGAAAATCACTATGAATAAAAATATATGAATATATACTGACTTAAAAATTATACTGATTCACTTTACAAAGCATGATGGGGTCATATCAGTGGCTTCTAGCTAATTTCTTTAAAGTATGAAATATTAACCCTCTATCATATTGAATTAAGCTCTTAAAAGCTAATTTTTTTTTTAAAGCACATGGGGTAAATTTGGAAAAGAAAATTCACTGTTCAGATTGCAAGTATCACTGGGTTATATTCAGAATGCTTGCGAGATAATGCTAGGTGCAGTAACTACATTTTACCACTAAATGTGCCCAAAGAAAACCATCTCTTCAGAAAGTTAAAATGTAAAAGTATTCACAAAAACTGTCAAACTGGGGCCCTGGGGGCTCAGTCGGTTGGGTGACTGCCTTCAACTCCGGTCATGATCCTAGAGTCCCAGGATCAAGTCACACTGGGCTCCCTGCTTGGCAGGGACTCTGCTTCTCCCTCTGATCCTCCCCCAGTCTCGTGCTCTCCCTCTCTCTCTCATTCTCTCTCCCAAATAAATTAAATCTTAAAAAAAAAAAAACAAAACACTGCCAAACTTGCTCTATCTTAAAGAATGTGAGCCTCAAAAAAACTAACACACGCACACACCTTATTATATATTTATGCTAAGAGAGACTGACATGCTTTGTAGTTAAATTAGATTCCTCCCTCTTTGAAAGTGAGAGAGTTAGAGGAAATTATAAACTCGTATTTTCAGGGCTCTTTATAGAATCCTAAAACAGTTTCAGGTCAGGATGAAGATTCCTGAAATTTTCCCCTCCCCCCAAATCCAATGTTTCCAGATGTTTCTTATTTCTGATCATTGGTGTAATTCATCCCTGGGTTGAGTGATTCTGCCTATAGACCTGGAAGACTCCTCTGTTATCACTACAGTGGAGATAAAGCCAGAGAAGTGGGGGAGTCGGGAAATAGTTAAACTGGGGGTCATGACTGTGTGTGCATGCTCCTTACTTCAGATCCACTTCCTGACTGAAGCAGAGGAATCCTCCAGGAAAAAGCATCCTTCAACTCAAGGCCAATTTCAAACAAAATACTGACCCTAGCATCCCATGGGAATAAAGATGTTCCTGTTGATCCTGAAACCACCACTAGGAACTTGAATTGGAAGCCGAGAGGCTACTGGACCAAACTTCGATCTTTCCACCACCCTGTCCACATTGCAGTCTATTGATCAAAATAAATCTCTTAAGAGTCATCACTTCATCTTCCAAAGTAGCATTCCCTAAACCCCAAAACGTTTAGCATTCCCTAAACCCCAAAGCGCTCCCCATTCTCTTACCCAAAATTTATGAACTGGGAATAGTCAGAGCATAAGCAGGCTCAGGAGAGATGAAACAAACACAAGGTAACCACATCTTCCACAGTCATGTTTTTCCCTTCACTCAAAAATTGACCAGATGGAGTTCAAAAATGCCATAAAATAAACAAAGCAAAACAGTCATCACACCATCTCTTCATTACTTAATGGTTGATTATGCAGAGTGGCTATTATAAGACACTGCTTTATTACAATAATAAATAAAGACAATTTATTGCTTGGAAGGGAAAGAGAAAGGATTTGAACCAGCAGAGATCCATAATCAACTAACTAAATTCAATTTAATCAATGCTGTTGTTTATAACTCTGGCTAAAAGACCTGATAAAGGAAGTGGTTTCATTAGGATGTTATTATTATTATTTTTTTAAAGATTTATTTGACAGAAAGAAACACAGCCAGAGAGGGAACACAGCAGGGGGAGTGAGAGAGGGAGAAGCAGGCTTCCTGCCGAGCAGGGAGCCCGATGTGGGACTCGATCCCGGGTCTCCGGGATCATGACCCGAGCCGAAGGCAGTCGCTTAACCAACTGAGCCACCTAGGCGCCCCAGGATGTTATTTTTATTGTAATGGCCAATCTAGTACAAAGAACACTGGACAGGCAGCCAGGAGCATGAGTCAGGAGACCCATCCTAGCCCTGGTTCTGCCAAAATCACTGATGGAAGTAGGAGCTGGAGCAAGTCACTTCACCTGACTTCACCTTGCCTTAGCAGAGGGTCCTCATATTTAAATGGTCAGGGTGACCTGGATGTGCTCTCTGCTCCAATTTCCTGGACTCGCATAGATACTGCTTCAGTAATGCTGGAGTGCCAGTTATACAGAGCAGGAAATGGAAATGACCACAGAACAGAAACATGTTTTAGTGATAAGGTGGCAGCTACCTAATTGGGGCAAGTTTGCACCGGCGCTGTTGCCCATGACATTCCAAGGGCATGGTAAATTGTTTCAGCATAACATAGTGGGAAAAAGGCCCAGTCAGAGGTAAGTTAATGCCATATGGGTATGGGTATTTGATTCAGCATGATGTATAAGAAATATTTGCTCTACATTCCCATGGCTTGCCATTTCCTTAATAAATCTTAAGCTGTTTTTGAAAACCTACTTCTGCGATGACGTAAGCAGTGTGGCAGCCAGACATCACTTCCCAGTCTCTGGAGCTGAGTATCTTTTGGCTATGAAGAACTATTCACGCTGGGTCTGAACTGGTCAAAGGAACACAGGAGCAGGCTTTCCTTTGCTTTTAACCGTTCGTGGTCAAGAAACACATCTCGGAAAAATCTTGTAACCTTTAGCTTTTTGCTATTCCACAAGCTTACTGCCACCTGGAGAAGTTGCATACAATGTGCAAACCGAATATTCTAAGATCATCAACACTAATTTCCGCCGAATTCCAGAATTAGCAGCAAGTCTCAGAAAAGGCTGACTCTGCTTGAGGTAACGATATTAAATATTGGCATGCACAGACTTTTCCTTCCCCTTAATTTGTAAAGTAAGAAAAAGCAGTTCGTCTAATGCATCAACTTCTGGACACTAAACAAAACAACTATCTCTTGTAAAAAAAAAAACTCTCCAAAACTTTTCCATGTGACTTAGCTTGCACTCTGATCTTACTTATCTGTTCCTTTGTATAGCAAGCTTCTGCAATCCCTGGCTTTCCCATCACATCTCAATAAAATGATTTTTAAACCTGGGTTTCTTTACTATTATTGACCATTAGCTGCTTTAGCTATAGCCACATGTAAGAAACATCCCTAAATACCATGAAAACAACTGTGTGTAAATTAACCCCTAGAAGATTCAAATCCTGTGTGAGGGAGACAAGTTCTTTTCTGTTTATCGTGAAAGGATCTGACAACCTGAGCGACTATATTTGGTCTCATTCACTTTCAAAAGACGACTCACGTTACTCAAATGCCAATAAATATTTCCAGCCAACAGTTATTTAAAAAACAGAACAGGGGCACCTGGGTGGCTCAGTGGTTAAGCCTCTGCCTTTGGCTCAGGTCATGATTCTTGAGTCCCAGGATCGAGCCCCACATTGGGCTCCCTGTTCAGCAGGAAGCCTGCTTCTCCCTCTCTCACTCCCCCTGCTGTGTTCCCTTTCTCGCTGTGTCAAATAAATAAATAGAATCTTAAAAAAAAAAAAAAAAAGCCAACTCACGTCTTCTCCTCCCCTCCTCTGAAAAAAAAAAAAAAGTAAAACGGGAGATTATGGGAAAGGCTGCTATACTGTTCTCTATCGTAGCACCTGCAAGGAGCAGACCCCTTAAAAAAATCCTCACTTTCAAATCATTTCTAAATATACTACTGTGTGCTTGGCTCTGAGGTGTACCCACTGGCTAGCTGTTGAAATGAGAAGAACTTAACCTCAGCACAGTTCAGAGTTCCCACCTCTCCCAAGAAAGCCATCTGAAAAAAGTCTTCTCTAATGCCCAAACCTCTGAGACTTGAGGATTGTTAACTCCCGTGGCAGGACCACATAGCACACAGAACCAGACTCCGTGATCACAGACCTAATGACTAACCATAGAAATGCTAATTGTTAGTGTACATGTGTTGGTCATTGATCAGGCCATATGGACATGGCTCTTCTGATAATTCAAAGCTCACTGAGATAACCCCTTTCTATAAACAGCCATTCACAAATACTCTGCTTTTTAAACTAGCCTAGGAAATTAACAATAGCTTTATGCTACAATCATGTTCTTCCCCATTAGGTAAACAGTTGGAATGGTAGAGATGGGGGTATAAGTACAATGGCACAGGCATTAGAAGTTTTGAACTGCAGGTCCTACACTATCCAGGCAAGTGAGTGCATCATGGACAAAGGAGTCAGAGAGGAGGACTTCCTTTTATTCCCAGGATTGTTTTGTCTTACTTGCCCAAAGGATAGCTGAGTTCCTAACACAAGTCCTGTGCAATCATAGTACATCAGCTTATGAATCTCCCCCCAGATAACCCCCATGTGTGCTCATTTCCTTATATGCCAGGTGTCTTTTTAAACCCCATACTCAGGGGTCCTCTCTTATTTCCCTTCTGTCCAAGACAACTCTATCCATTCATGTACTCTACCCTTAACCCGTAAGGCAGGGAGGGACGTAAAATCTCAAATGTTCTGTTTTGTACCTGGATTCAAAAGCAGCATCTGCTATACTTGTGAAACCATCTGTTACCCACTTTGCCATGGGAAGCGTGGTGTAGGCATCAGACGTGGGGTGTCACAGGTCACACAATGGGATTATCTCCTTCCTTGGGCCAGAACACCCAGGCATATGGTCCACTAGCACCAGGGCTAATGCTACTCTTCCCCAGTCAAAGGGTTTATTTATTTCCTCATGGAAAATGGTACCTCTAAACTCTCATGAAGGGTCAGGTCCAGTTTTTGTTGTTGTTGTTTGGTTATTATTATTATTATTATTATTATTACAGTTGCTTGAATATCAATTCCTAAATTCTTTAATTCTGGGTTACACCTAGAAGTACATCTGCCACAAACTTACTTGAAACATCTTATGAGTCACTAATCTCTGGGGTTCTTCGTTTTCACATCTATAACATAAAAAGGTTGAACTTGTTGATCTCGGAGGCTCCCCTGTAGCCTAACACTCCCAAATTCTGGGATTTTTTAAAAAATATTTTCTTTAATTTTATTTATTTATTTGACAGAGAGAGATCATAAATAGGCAGAGAGGCAGGCAGAGAAAGAGAGGGGAAGCAGGCTCCCCACTGAGCAGAGAGCTCGATGTGTGACTTGATCCCAGGACCCTGAGATCATGACCTGAGCCGAAAGGCAGAGGCTTAACCCTCTGAGCCACCCAGGCGCCCACCAAATTCTGTGGTTTTTAAATGAACTCCAAGTTGTTCATGAACACAAGTTCCTTCACATCTTTGGTACATTAATACTCTTAATGCTAAAGGCAAGAGAATCTGGTACTGACAAAAAAGCTTCTATGACATGGGCTCTTTGTGTGTAACTAGAACACAGTTGGTTTCTTGAGGATCCAAAGTAGACTAAGATCCTTAATCTTATTAACATATGCCCACGAGGAAATACTCTAGCATTTTACAGTATTATTCTAGAGCAATTTTCTAGATTTGGGGACTGAAGAATTCTTTGTGTGTGATGTATGTATTGTAGCATCTTACACGGCAGCTGAGGCCTCTACCCACTAGACGTGGCCCAGTTGGCAGGTGGGGCTGTTCCCTAACTACAGCTAGAACAGCAAAATGTCCCCATACATTGGCCAATATCCCACCTACTCCTGGGAGAGGCACAAAATCTCTCCGCACCCCACCTGAGAACTACTGCCGTAAGGGGTATCAGGGCTTGAAAATAATGCACATCACTTAAAAGTTGTTTTTGTTTCACATGGGTGATTCTTACATTGTTAATAAGTAACAAACAACAAGCCCTAACAGTGAGATTTATAAAGCACATGTATTCCACTTGAAAGAAGTACAAAGCTCTCCCTTTACAAATCATTCATAGCAGGTCTCCCTGCTAAGGGTTGAGAATTAGCACACAAAGTCATAACCTCATCTGCTCTTTTCACAGGATCTTCCCCAGTATGCTCCAAAATCAACTCTTGCTTACAAGAGGTCAAAATAGGGCTTTGAAGAGAAGAAGGAAAACTAATGATTTGCTTTAATCACTGGCTTTTTCTTCCCTCTCTCATGCAAAAGCCAGTAAATAAGATGTTTCTGAAAAGGTTACTAATGAGTTCTGGCTTTGGTCTAGATTTTTGAAGACAGGGCTTAGCAAACTCTCTGCTCAATTTCCCAAGTATCTTTTCTCCACCACTTCAAACAGGGATCCGAGAGACACCCCCTATGGTCAGTCCTCAGCCCAAAGAACAGCAAGCTACATCAGCTGCGTGAGACAGACTGAAGCCTGCAAAGTGCAATGATTATGCCTCTTAACCAAACATCTCATTTTCCCATTGGTGAGAAAGGCTAAAATTTGCAAACCTCTGGGTCTCAGGAGATGAAGGCTACACTAGTAAACGAAGAGCAGAAACTCAACTCCCCCTGGCTTTTAAAGGAAATGCCCATTATAAACGTTTTCAGGCTTTACAGTTTCTTAAATACATATAATGTTTGCATTTCCACATTTAAAAAGTAAGGTGAAAAAGAAACACTTTTAAAGAACTAAGCACAGGATATGAAAAGAGTGTTGTGAATAGACACAACTGTTAGTTTTCAAAGAACCCAGCTCTTTATTCAAATATTTACACAATTGAGGGCAATGGTACCAGGGATATAGCCATTCTGTTAAAATAGTGGGCAACTCTAGAGGTTTATTTATTCCAAATCCAGCTACTCTGTTGCTATCCTACTAGGAAGCAAGAATTCAAGTGCTCTCAGGGCAAAAATTTAACCCTCTGAAAGGGAACTTCATTTAGATCTCTCCAGCTGAACTCAGATAATGTCAGAATCTCAGGGACATATCTCAAACGCCTAAATTAAGCTGAACTAGGAAGCTTAAAGCTACACTCCAATACTTGAAATTAAGTATCTGCAACTTACACATTTCTTGAATGAACGGAAATATGGCTGACAAATACTTAAACCGAAAGGAATCCACATTTCTATGCCTCCTCTCCTAGTTCCACTTCCAGACGCAGTTCGGCAGTGACTAGTCCTGCATTTTATAACTTGTGAGAGCTACTTCTGAGCTGTACAAGGAAGACTTCTAGGGATCAGGGTAGGGCCAGCGGAAAATATTTCCAGCCCCAGGCAAGTCTACCAACTTAAAAGGCTACGGGCACAGCTCCCTCTTTTACATAAGAAAGGTAGATGCGCAGGCTTTGGAAGCTCGGTAGACTTCAGAAGCTCTTGCGAAGAGGACACTTCAACCCTGGATGGGACAGGCTGTCAGCCTTTTAATTTCCTGGCGGTGGCGGGAGTTAGCCAGGTCCTCCGCGTTTCAGTAAGTGATGACTGCTAGTGCTAAGTTACTGAATGCACCAGCAAACATTTCAGCTGCGCCCCCGCCCTGCCGGACGCGGGTTGAAACAGGGGTTCAGAACATCCTCCAATTCCTGCAGCCTCTATCTCTCGGGGTACAGAGACCGCCATCCACAAACTTTGGGGGGGATCCAAAGCCAAGTCGAAATCTGAGGTTCTGCGCGGCTCAAACTTGTGAGCCCCACTCTTGAAAGAGTGGAATCACAGAAGAGCAGCAAAACAGATATTTGGGGGGTGGGGGGGTCTTCTCTGAATGCCGTGCCCCACGCCATCCAGCAGCAGACCTTCTCTTTCCCCCGCGCATCGCGACAAAGCAGCTCTCCACCGCAGATCCCAATCCTCTCCTGGTCATTCCAGCGTTCTAGGCAGAAGTTGCGGGCGGTCCCCCCAGATCCCCCTGTTCCTTACAATCGCTTTAGTCAGAGTCTCCCCTATCCCGACACTCCCTCCCCAGGATCCTGGCCAGCAGGGTCCAGTCACCCCCTGGGGTTCAGCCCACTCCCGTCCCCCAAAGCTGCTCGGGCAGGGTTCCGCTAACCCCAGCCCGGGCTTTTGTCCCTCGAGCCTGCAAGAGAAGCAAAGCAACGCCGCGGCCCCGGCACCCACTCACCGTCTCATCTTTCTTCGAGCTGCGGCTCTCCACCGGCCCCGCCGCCCTCTCGCCTGGCCCTGGCCCCCGCCCTCCCTCCGGCCCCCGACCCCCTGCCCGGCCCCGCCGCAGCTCCGGCTGCAGCTCCAGCCTCAGCCGCCCGGCCACTCCGGGCTCGCTGTGCGCAGTCAGCACGCCCCTCCTGGGCCGGGGCGGCCACTGCCTCCTCTCCGCCCCTAGCTCTCCGCCGGTCGCGCGGCGGAGACCAACTGGGCGCGGGGGAGGCAGCGCCCCAGGGAGCGGCCGGGACGCCCGGAGCCCGCGAGCCCCACCCGTCCCGGCGGGCCCCAGCCTCCTCCTCACCTGGCGCCTCTGCGCGGCCGGGTCCCCGCGGCCAGGGCGGGAAGGCGCGCTCCGTGCGCCACCTCGCGCTGTGCGGTCCCCCTCCCGCCGCGTTGGTGGGCTCCGCGCGCCTCCGTCCCGAGCCCCGGCCCCTGCGCAATCACCGCGGCTGGCACCCGGGGACTCGGGGCAGTAAGGCGGTCAGCTCACCGACGGTTTGCAGCTGGGGCTTTTGCTAGCGCTGAAGGAGCCCGGTGGCTCGCCCCATCACCGCAAGTCAGTTCTCAAAGCCGCCTCCACAGTCGCGCACTGGAGAGGTTTGTGCGAGGCTTTCCTGTTCCTCTTTCTTTCTTTCTTTCTTTTTTTTCCCCCTTTTTTTCTCTCTCTCTCCCTTTCTTTTTTTACGAGCTGGAAGAAGGGCGGGAGGGTACACGTCCTCCGGTGATGATTTCCTCACTCTATGTGAGGTTTGTACTGGGAAACTCCACGTGACCACACCCTACCTGCTCCCGACAGCTCGCCCCGGGGCAGGTACCTGATGCATCAGAAAAGCAGCTTTGTAAAATCACTGGGGCATGGCCTCAGCTAAAGGCTGAGGATTGGGAACTAACTCATTCTGACTTCCCTTCGGTTATTTCTTTTGAAAGTTTCTCTATTTTCAACATATTTTTTATGAGTTGCTGCAACGAGTGAAAACAAGGCTGGTGCGAGTGTCCTCTAAAGGATGCTTCCGAGGAAGGCAACCGAGTGGACCCAGGGGCAGTCCGCGGTGCATCTGGGCACGCGGGAATGTGAACCTCTGCCAAATTCTGAGCCCGTCCCTGGGGTTCCAAAGATGAAGGCCCTCGGCCATTCAGGAAGCTGCAGTAGCAAGGGAGACGCACCGTGAACTGTGGACTCTTTAAGGTCCGCTCAGTATAGCTTTAGGGAAGTTTTGTCAGGTCCCAGTGACATTTTCTTCATCTACAAGTGTAGTAATAATGATACTGATGTTGGAAGTCACTTAAGCTTTTGGTTAATGTAGGCAAGGGATCTGTCATTGTAAGTTGCCCTAGTATTCATTCAACAAATGGCCTATTTGGTGCACTTTTCATTTGTGCAGGTAAAAGCCTGGTTTCTAATTTCAGGGGAAGACTCATCTATGAACGTCTTGGTGTTTTATAGGACTTTTTTTTTTTTCTTTCCTCTCCTGGCTCTCTGCCCCACAGAAACATACAGGGCTCAGTCCAACAGTTAAGTGCTCCAGCAGATCTCTCCTCTCTCACATCAGCAATTTTCTCTCTTTATTGGATCATATCCATCAACATAAAATCATGGTATGTGTCTCATCTTAAAAACGAAAAACTCCCTCTTGAATCCACTTCCCCCACCAGCCACTTGTCCTTTTTCTCTGCTCAGCTACAGCAAATGCCTTTAAAGAAGTGTTAAGAAAAGCTGTCTTCAGGTCCTGTCTGTCTGCCCATTTACTCCAATCAGGCTTTTGCTCCGACCAGGTCACTGGTACTCTTCTGACTAAGATCAAACTCTTAAGTCAAAAGGCTTCTCAGTCTTTACCTCACTTGAACTATCAAAATGTTCTGATAAGGAACAGCCAATCATTTTCTCCTCTTGGAACTCAGTTTGACTTCTGTAACATCTTATTCTCATGGTTTTGTTCCTAACCTTTGTTCCTTGTCAGTCTTCCTTGTGGGTCCCTTCTCTTCTCCCAGCTTCTGTGCAGTGAAGGGAGTGGCCAGGGTTCAGACTCTGGTTCTTTTGTCTACTCACACTCACTCCCTTGCTGAGCTCATCCTGTTTCCTGGCACTACCACCTAAATCTTACTTCCGGCCGGGCCATCTCCCCTGAACTGCAGGCTTCAGGCAACGGCCCATTTGGATGCCTACAGTGTTCCCATTTAACCTCCCCAAACTTGAAATCCTGACAGTCCCCCCTCGATCTCCCAACCACCCTGTCCCAACTGAAGTCTGACTCCTATCAGGCTTAAGACCTAGCTGTCATCCTGGACTTTTCTATTTCAATTGTATTTCAAATCCAGCCCGTCAGGAAATCCTTTTAGCTCTACTTTCACAATGAGTCCAAAATTCAACTATTTCCCACCTCCACTCTTATCACCACCCAAGTCTAATCTACCATCATGTTTTCACTTTGATTACCCTTGCCCTGTTTCTACTTTTGCCCCCCCTGGGCTCTTCTCAACACAGCAGCCAGCACAATCCCTTTAATCATTCAGGCAGCTCATGTGACTCCTGTCTTTAAAACCATCTTAGAACAAAAGCCGAAGTCCCTAGAATGACCTGAAGGACAATACATGATCTGCCACTGTCTGACCTCTGCTCCTACTGCCCTCACCTCAGTCACTTAGCTGCTGCCACCAAGGCCTCCTTGGTATCCCCGGACTGGACTCCTCCACAGGCAGGCTTCCATCTCAGGGCCTTTGTGCTAGCTGGCCTCCGGCTTGGATTTGCCCCCTACCCAGATGTTGCTCTCTTACTCCCTCATTTCCTTCAAGACCCTGCTCGAATGTCACCAAGTGCCTCAGGCCTACCCTACTACTCTCATTAAAATTAAACATGTGTTCTTCATACTGGTAAGATTTCTTTATTCTTTTATGGACCGAGTTTTTACCTTTTATAATGTTATAAAATGTCCTTTTAGAATTGTTTATTGTCTGACTCTCCTCACTAGAATGTAAATTCTGTGCAGGCAGGGATTTCTGTCTGTTCTCTCCAGTGATGGATCCCCAATCCGCCTGAATGATGCCTGGCCTGTAGTATGAATGATAGCTTTGACGCAGAGCACTATGGTTGCAAACATTTTCTTGGCAGAACAATGCCACTCAGCCAGACAGACATTTTAGAGACAAGTTGTTCTCCCTCAAACAGTCTGAAGAGTGTGTCTACCAACACGACACACCTAGAACCACCATAATTAACAACATGCATATCTGAGAAAAAATAACTAATGTTCATTCAGAACAACAATTGCTGTATATAGCAAACATTCTTCCAAATATATTACAGTTTAGTTTATTCTTATTAACAGCCCTGTCAGGTAAGTACTATTATTAATAACAACCCTCTGAGGTAAGTACTATTATTACTCCCATTTTATGACTGAAAAAAATGAGGTGCAGAGGAGTTAATGGTCCCTCAGTTCAGTTTGGGTGGAACTGGAATTTTAACAGAGGCAGAGTGGTTTTAGAGTCCATGCTCTTGAATATTCCCCTCTACCTCTTGTGTAAGTAGGAATGATATATCAAAGGAAGTTTCTGGATAAAATTAATTCATAACCACAAGGCAAAAAAAAAAAAAATGATCCTTGTTGGCCTCTTCTCACTGCTTTGTTTTATTTGTTAACATTTTGGTCTCTTTTACTTTAGTCAAGCTCCTTAAAGGCTAGAGGGATCGTTTTATTCATATTTGTGTGAACCATACTCCAAGACTCGATACTACTTAATACTTGTTGCTCGGAAGGGACTCAAAGAGGATTCATTCAATGTGACTTTTTAAAGTGACTAAAGCCACCAGTGCTTCTCACACCAGCTGCACTGGTGTGGTTTTCAGTAGTTTGGATGATGCCTCTAGGGCCTGGAGATCCAGAGGTCCTGGTGAAGCTACAAAGCTTAAACTAAACATTAAATGCAGAGAAGGCACTCACAATGTAACACCTATTATTATGCAATAAGTTTCATTGCCAGAATTTGTTTTTAGTTATGATGATATATTTTTTTTTTAAAAAATAGAAAGAGGGATACCTGGGTGACTCAGTCGTTAAGCATCTGCCTTCTGCTCCCGTCATGATCCCAGGATCCCAGGATCGAGCCCCACATGGGGCTTCCTGCTCGGCGGGAAGCCTGCTTCTCCCTCTCTCACTCCCCCTGCTTGTGTTCCCTCTCTGGCTGTGTTTCTGTCTGCCAAATAAATAAATAGAATCTTCTTAAAAAAAATAAAATAAATAAAAATAGAGAAAAAGAAAAGGGCTCTTTCCTTTTACTTTTTCCATTTCCTGGATCCTTTACAACAAAATCCCCTCTTTAATCCCAAGCCAGAGCCACACTTCACTCTCTCTACCATTTCCTACTGTCCACTAGGATATTGGGTTGTAAACTACCCCCTTCTCTAGGATCTGCAATGGTTACAATCCCTGATCTTACTTTGCTATATCCCCTCAGATAGGGAAAGGAGAAATGTTGCACCAATTCATATCATAAGTTGCTTAATGGATCATTCCATTTGGACTTAATTCTGCTACGGCACCCTTTCATTAACGAAGACCAGCTGGACTTGATTAAACCCACGTCCTGAATCTGCCCATCTCTCCTCTCTGTAGGGATAGCCTGACACATGTTTGTAGTTATTAACTTGGGCCATCCTTAACCTCAGTCCAATCATTTGTACTGATGTTCTCTTTAATAATATGCCTATATAAAGAAAGAAGACGTTTTTATTTGCAGACTGCAATGGAAAGATCACTTATCTCAGGAGTCAGACAGACCTGGGTTTAAGCCATGACTCAGCCCTGTTGGAATGTGTTGTTTACTTTCATTGAGAAACAAATTTCTTTCCTGAAAAAATGAGACTAACAACACCCAACTCATATTTAATGAATGAATGTGAAGAGGACACCATGCTTTTCACAGGAGACAGTTAGCACACAGGGAGCATTTGAAAGTGTAGGGATTTTTTCTTCTTTTTTTAAAAATAAAAATGCTCTATATTTAAAGTATATAACATGATGATTTGATGGACATACAGATAGTGAAAGGATTACTACAGGCAAACTAACAAACATGTCTTCTCACAGAGTTACCTTATTCGTAGGGTAGTAAGAATACCCGAAATTTACCCTTTTATCAACTGTCCAGTATTCAATACAATATTATTAACTATAGTCATCCTGCTATACTTTAGATCTCTAGACTTATTTATACTTTAACATCAACTCCATACTTTGACTCACACCTCCTCATTTTCCCCACCTCCCTATCCTTGTTTATCACCTTTCTGCTCTCTGCTTCTCTGTAATTAACTCTTTTTAGAGTCCACGTACAAGTGAGATGATGCAGGTTTTTTTCTTTCTGTGTCTGGCGTATTTCACGTAGCATAAAGTCCTGACCAAAAGAGAACTTTTCAACCCTACTTGCCTTCTCTTGTGGAACTGTTGTAAATGACATCACGCCTTTTGTTTGTACTCTCCTGTGTAAGTCGAGTTCTCCATCATAAACTCATTCATTTTAGAATTTAGTACGAGGATACATTTTTCTCTCTCTTAAAAAGTCAATGTTCTTTCATTTCTTAGAGAAGGTGTTTCATCCATTTTCACAGTGGATTCGCATTGGTCGTTAAGGAGAACTATGTAAACCCATGTTTCCTTTTGTATCCTGGTTGCCAGGAAGCGCAAAGTCATTAAATGATTGCACCGTGGAAATAAAGATTTTGCTTCCTACTACTTTTTTAAAAAAATCTTTGATTTATTTTTATTCCAATAACCTTACTGGATATTTGGACTTTACTCTGTGTTCTCAAATATGTAATTAAATATATGAAGTATACACAACACTGTAGCTCTTCAAATTAATGCCATAAAATTAACCAAAGCTAAAGTGGAAATTTATCCCCATATATGACTTTATGTTCAAACTATTAAGATTGCTTCTCTAATTTTGAGAATAATCTAAACACACATGGACCATCTGATTAATTTCTGCATCAGATATTCTCTTTCAGCCCTGCCCCCAACCTTGTCTGTGAGTTTGTACTGGAATCAGGCAGGAAAAGGATGCTGGGTGTTTGTGCGGGGGGAGGGGCTTTAGATTAACCTATCTCAGCAGTGTTTATCAGGCCCATTTTTTCTAATCACTCAAAGAGCCTGAATTGGTTGACTTTTCCTGCATGGCAGACTTGGGTTTTCTTTGTAGCTTATCTGCCCATCACACACAGAGAACAGCAGTACCCCGTGAATGCCGCTCATGCGTTAATGCAGGGAGCTTTGCCAGTCTGCCTCTCTTCTTCGCGTTCCCTTTCATCTGACTCACCATCTCAGTGGATTTGTTATCTCATTCCTTGATTTCAAATTCCCTAATGATATGCTAGGCTATGATCCACTATATAATATGCTAGGACAGGATGTAGCATAATTCTTTGGAGCCACGTAGGACAGGGATAAGTGCTCAGATTGATGTGTCGGATCTAGGCAGACCTCACTGCTCTAGAGACTTTTGACAACTCAGAGCAGCGGCCAGGATGCAGCACATGAAGAAAGTTAAACACAAATGCACATTTCCTAAGTATCTACTGTGTTCCACACAAGATGCCTGGATGAGTGGAAGATGGAGCTAAAACAAACCACGTATTATGTGGCTCTAGATATAGAGTTTACTGCCAAGGATAGAACTGTAACATGGTAACATACGATAAAACATACTGTAAAAAAGTGATACAAATGGATTCAGGGAAGGGGATATCTCTGCCCAGTGAGTCTATCAGGAAAGACAACACCTGATCTTTCTATGGAGAAAGTGCCCTTCTAGACAGAAGAGAGAGTGTTAACAAAGAAGCCAAGGCTGACTAGAGAAGCGAAGCATCACACATGGATGGAAGTGTGAGAGATGACACAGGGGAGTTGGGGCCAGATTTGGGGGAAGGGTAAGAATACGGCTTTAAATTTCAGGTTTCATGGCTAATACCATTTGAATTAGGTCATTTCCTTGCCCTAAACTTGCCCTGGCTCCTCCTTGCTGGACAAATACAGGAAGAGGAAGTAGACCCTGTAGGAAGTAGACCCTGATTATATGGGGCTGGGATGAAAGAGAAGGATGAGCTCCAGCCACAGTTTGAAGACTCCAATAAAGAGATAGGATTCTGTTTCCCAGTATGTTAAGCAAAGCCGTCAATCCAAGTCAAGGCTGCTCAGTTGAATATTCATTACAGGCCCAGTCAAGACACTGCATCCCTCTGCCTGCTCCTGACTGCCATTCTTTCTCTCATGTTAGGATGATTCCATAGTTGCAGATCATAAGAGTCTCATAAAAATAAGCATGAAACAGGTAACTTTGGACTGTTGGGCCAAGTGTGGGACTGGAAATTCAATGATTTAATATTCTAATGAAGAAGTTGTGTCACCGGGGCTTGGGGCTACTTGCTTGATCTTTTTTATAATGTTTCACATTATGGAGATAATTGCACTGTTTCTCTCAGGGGAATTGTTAAGACAGCTAACAAAAACATTTGTGTATAGAACCCAATGCTGGCTAGAGATTTCATGTTAATACTCAGTAAATTCTATGTAGTTGTTTGAGGTATTAGTTCTGAGAGACAGATAGCCATGTTTATGGTTAGTTCAGTTCTTCCAGACTCATTTGAGTGTCTGGCTTTCGTCAAGAACCAAGTTTATATGAGCTGCAGTTATGCCTAAAGGAGGTGGTATTCATTTCCTGTTGCTCAAACAGGAACCAAAAGAAACTCTACTTAAAAGGTCCTTCTCTGTTCAAGAAGTTGATTCCTGAGATTTTGCTCTTCTATTTATAAGATTGACATAAGAATCTCCAGAACTTTAACATGGGGAGATGAATATATTGTACCTCTAATATTAATATTAAAGTTAGTTTTATAAAACTCTTATCAATCCAGCAAAGTATAAGAGAAAAGTTACATGCATTGAAATGAATTTGCTAGTTAAGAAGGCAAATATGAGGGGCGCCTGGGTGGCTCAGTTGGTTGGGCAACTGCCTTCGGCTCAGGTCATGATCCCGGAGACCCGGGATCGAGTCCCACATCGGGTTCCCTGCTCGGCGGGAAGCCTGCTTCTCCCTCTCTCACTCCCCCTGCTTGTGTTCCCCCTCTGGCTGTGTTTCTCTCTGTCAAATAAATTAAAAAATCTTCAAAAAAAAAAAAAAAGGAAGGCAAATATGGACACTTTAAGGGGACATTTCTCTCCTCCTATCCCAAGCCTGCTTTCAGAACAGTAGCTCTCCCTCTGTTTCCTCTATGAAAAAGCCCAGATAAAGTCTGAGGATCCCCAAAAGCAGGAGTACTGGTGGGGAGAAGTCACCTAAGTGCTCCCCATTCCTCTCATCTGTTAACACTGATAGACAATGTGATCAAGACAAGCTCTGATGTGGTTTATTTTTTTCCTATTACATAGGCTAGCTTTGTCCCCCATCATCTGGCTTGTGAAGTTCATCAGAGTGGCTATCCAGGTGGAAAATTCCTTACACAGTAAGTTTTGAAGGAACCATATGGATGGAGAGCAACATTACCCCTAATTAATAACTTCACTGATAATTCTCAAAAGAAAGTTTTAGCTTTAATGAGCTATTAGCATTTCATGTTTAATTATTTAGGACTTTTTAAATAATCAATTCTTTGATCCTATTGGAAATATCAACCTCTTCTTTGCCATTCCAGCTGTCACCGTCCTTAGTACAAGAAAGAGGAGGGTTGAGGGGTGCACACAAGGAAGGTGGTGATCACATACTGTACATCCCTTGGGCCCAGCAGACCTGGCATTGCCAAATCTTCATGTCCTTATCCTATGTACATCCTTCAACCCTCCACTGTTTTATAGTCCATACTAAATAAAAAGTTAGCCCTTACATTCAGGCATCCAATCCCCCTAGTTTGGAACATGTCTTCAGGCTCATTTCCCCAACCCCAATTACGAATCCATTGCCAAACCAGATCATTTTTACCTCTTAAACATCTGTCTGCATTCCCTTTGCCTTCATTGATCACCTGGTATTCTCACTCCTAGAGAAGCAGCTCAGGATCAATCCCAGGGCACAGGGGAGATATAATTTCACTGGATCTGGAGCTAGAAGGACAGGGGTGTGTGGTTGGCAAGGCTCACCCAAAGCAGGGGAAGATCGAAGAGTCTAAAGGGAAAGCTAAGAGCCACAGTTTGGAAAGAGAATCAGAAAGTATCAAATCCAAGACCCTGTGTATTTGGGCAGGAGATGGGATGAGGTTATAGGGCTGTTGCTGAGTGATTACTCAGTATTTGAAGTTTGCACTTAGGGTGGGAACATGATGGCCCAGTGGGACAGGAGTAGGCAGACGTTGGAATTGTAAGCCTCCATATCAAGCCTCCGGTCTCAGGAACACTAATTAAAATTCATAATTATGTTATTTGTCCTTTTCTTTCCTCAGGTCCCCACTAGAATCTAAGCTTTGAAGTCAGGGAGCCCTCCAGGTGTGTCCCCATTACATGGCCAGGGCTTCCCATAGTACTTCAGCCATGGTAGACACCATAACATATTTATAGAGAACTGCATGAATTGGTACTGAGTACTGAAAATCTAATCTCATCACTTCAAAGCTCAAGAATCCTTCAGTGACTCCATTAAGACGTTAGGATAAAATAAATCCAAAACCCTCAGCTTCGCATTAAGCAAATAAACAGAAAACAAGTCACTTAGTTAGTTCAGGTTATTTTCCTAGTGGGTAGCTTACCATTTCCTTCCTCCTCTCCCTGCAAGGAGGTCTTTTCGCATGTGTCATATTCATTCACCTCTTTCTTAATAAGCAGCGATAGTTCAGAAAGCGCACTTTCCAGAAAGCATTTCCCAACTTTGTCTCTGCCTTGGTCTGGTAAGAAGGCAGTGGCGGCTAATTCTGTGGCACCTTAGCTCGGCTATGGCACCTGGTAGTCTGGTCAAACACCAGTCTAGATTTCACTGTGAAGGCTGTTTTATTGTTTAGATATGATTAACACTTAAGTCAATAGACTAGAGTAAAGCAATTGCCCCCTATACCGTGATTAGGGCTCATCCAATTGTAGAGAATTTAAGAGCAAAGATTGAGATTTCCCAAAGGAGAAGAAATTCTCCTTGAGACTCAAACATAGTAACACTGCCTGGATTTCCAGCCTGTGGCCAGCCTACAGACTTCAGCCCTGCTAGGCTTCACAATCACAGGTGACAATTCTGTAAAATCAATCCATCAATCTCTCTCCCTCCCCCAACCCCATATATGTGTGTGTGTGTGTGTGTGTGTGTGTGTGTGTGTGTGTGTGTGTGTAGAGAGAGAGTGAGAGAGAGGGATTGTGTTTCTCTGGAGAACCTATACTGATACAGGAGCTTTCTATTAATTCCTATGTCTAGAACTGCATGAAATCACCCTCCCTTAACAGAAGAGGACTTTGCAGTGCAGAGATAATCAGCTCATGGTACGGAAACACTATGATGTTAACTGATACCTGGTCCCCAGCATATCCCTGAGTAGCCCCTTTGTCACCCCATGACTTGATCATTGAGGCATAATCAAAAATAATAAGGAAAATCGACAATTTGTGAGTCTATTTATTCTGTTTTGAATGTGGGGGAATACATTACAAAGATTTCATCTAGCACTACCAGCCCTGTGGATTGAGAGTGACTGTGTGGGGCCTCTGCCCTCCTGAAGGAGGCAGCAAACTCGGCTGCTCATCTAGAGAGCCTAAAAAATGGAATACCTTTCTCTGTGAATCCCATCTCACCCCTTTATGTGTGGGCTTTAATTTTTGAATGACCAGTGAGTCACTGAAAAAGACCTCTCCACACCAGCTTCTTAGGCCCGCTTATCATTCATCCTCTCGTCTAAACAGACCTCAGCATGTCTTCAGTGAGGTAAGTAAGCACATGACTGAAGCTCTAGGCAAGGATTGCCAGCCTCCAGCTATTTTTCTCGTGCTTGCTGGACTCTTGTGTTTACACTGGAAAATGCCACATCATTCCCAGTAGGTACGATGGAGAGTAGGTACTGGTGAATATTTATCAACCATCTCCACGAATGAAGTGCATCCTGGGGGTTCTTACCAATATGCACATCGTCAGCTCCCTCCTGCTTGGACTCCTCTCTCTGGCTATTATCTTCCTCCATCAGGATCTTCTGCTGAATCTCAGAGGAGAAACTGGGATCGATGCCAGCCTGTACTCAGTGAGAAAAAAGTACCATGACTGGGAAGCCAAGGCGACATCTGAAAATTGAAGGTCAACAGAACTAACATCTGGGAAACCCGAATGGCTAGTTGAATTTGAAAAACAGACATCCCGGATTATCTTCTAATCCCACAGCTGTCTATCCTTTAGAATGACTGACTTAAACCACATCACCACCATCAACCACCACTACCAACAGCACACTTTGCAGGGTGGAGGGGGCACCTGGGTGGCTCAGTTGGTCAATTGGTTAAGTGTCTGCCTTCAGCTCAGGTCATATCTCAGCGTCCTGGGGTCAAGCCCATGGTCAGGCTCTCTGTTCACAGGAAGTCCGTTTCTCCCTCTCCCTCTGCCCTCCTTCTTCTGCATTTTCTCTCTCTCTCTCTCCCTTTCTCTCTCTCAAATACATAAATAAAATCCTCAAAAAAAAAAAAGCACACACTTTTGGATAGAATTATTGCAGATTAAAAAAAATAGATGCCACCAACAAGTGTGGTCAATATTTAGACAGAACAATCAGTTTCTCAGCATAGTTTTTCCAGCTTGGGTTTTGTTGTTACTTCTTTTCTGTTTTTCATCCCATGCTTTGCCAACGATCCTGTTAGATACTATCATTATTATTTCTTTTAATTTTTATGAAATCTCATATTATAGAAAAGGGAACCAATGTCTTTGTTCTTATGAGCGCCCCAAATAGCTCTTGACTTTAAGTCATGTCTTTCTCAGCTCTCACCTGAGTCCAATTTTCTCTGCACACTCAGGGGTTCCCCAGGAGATGATGTGGTCCCACCATCATGTAGGGGATCCAATTTATTGTGCACCTACTAGGCCAAATAGTTCTCACCTAATTTTCACAGTGACTCCAAGACTAAGTATTATCATTCCTATCTCACAGATGAGAGACCTAAGGTTCAGGAAAAATAAAAGAGTTATCAAATGTCACATAACCAGAAATGTATGTTACCTTGTAAGGAAAGAGCCTTTAGCTACCATGCAGATGCTAAAAGAGTATCGGGTTTTGTTTCAATAGTCTTGGTATATTAAGGAGGATGGCTTTTAGTGGTGGCAGAACTAGAGGCAGAAAGACCAGTTAGAGGTCTATGCAATATTTCTAGGGAGAGACATTAAGAAGCTAAAGTAGGGCATTTGTTTATGATAACAAGGTTCAGACTGTGATATACATATAGATATAGAAATAGGAACAGGCATAGAGGTAGATATAGATATATTATCAGCACAAGGTAACTCAAGATGATTTATTGGTGCTGGTAGGAGGGTACAGGGAGAGTATGGTGTGATTTTGGTAGCTGACAGATGATGATGCCATTGTCTAAGAATGGAAATACTGGCAGTGGAGCAGATGTAGAGTGAGGAAGGGAATTCAATTTTGGATGTGTTGATTTGGAGTATGTCAATAGAACATCCAAGTAAAGTGTAGGATAGAGATCATGTCTAGAGGTGGAAATTTGGAAGGTCATATCATGAGAAATTTGCTTTTTCTCAAAATAGGAGGGAATAAGTTAAGTTGACTCGTATGCTGAGAGAAAACAGAGGGCACGGTAAAGATCTAGAAGAGAGGGAGATGAAGTGATAGAACAAGGTTGTGGGAGAGAGAGTGAGGACTGGGTCAAGAACAGCTGGAGGGTTGGCCTTGACTAGAAGAAATGCTGCTCCTTTCAAGAGAGTACACAGAAGAGAGGTGATGAGGATGATGTCCACATGGATCACAGACCATGGCAGGAAGCATTAAGAGTCGAGGATTTTTACAAACTCAGGGCCTCACGGTTGTCACTGAAGTACAAGACCAACTCTCCCATGGAGAGTCTACCAGCTTGACCATTCTTATAGGAGATAAATGCTAAAATATAGTCTTCCATAAGTTATATTAAAAAGAAGTTGAAAACCTTTGTGCCACAAATAATGCCATCAAGAAAGGGAAAAGACAACCTACAGAATAGCAGAGAATATTTGCAAATCATATGCCTAGTAAGGGACTTGTAATCTGGAATTTGAAAGGATTCTTAAAGTTCAAAATGGTCACAATATCTTAATTTCTCCAGAAAAGATATACAAATAGCCAATAAGCAGGTGAAAAGATGCTGAACATCCTTAATTATCAGGGAAAAGCACATCAATACCACAACAGGATACCACTCCCCATCTATGGGGATGGCTTTAATGAAAAGCCAATAACAATAATTGTTGGACAGGATACTTGCAAGGTGCTTCTGGGAATACAAAATGACACTTTGGAAAACAATGTGGCCATTCCTCAGTCAGTTAAACATGGAGCTGCCATAAGTTCCAACAATTCTACCTATAGGCATATAACCAAAAGAAATGAAAACATATATTCACATATAACTTACATACAAATGTCCATATCATCACTATTCGTAAGAGCCAAAAAGCAGAAATAATCCTTATGTCCTCCAACAGGTGAACGGATAAATGAAATGTGGTAGATCTGTATAATGGGATATTACTTGGTAGTAAAAAGGAAAGGATGCTCCAACACAGACAAACCTTGAAAATATCATGCTGAGTGAAAAAGATCCAGTCACAAAAGACCACACGTTACACGATTCTATTTATATAAAGTGTCCAGAACAGGCAAGTCTATAGAGACAGAAAGTAGATTGGTGGTTGCCTAGAGCTGGCTCTGGGGGAAGGATGGGAAGAGGGATAGGAAGGGACTGCTAATGGGTATGGAATTTCTTTTTGGTGTTAATGGAAAGGTTCTAAAATAAGATTGTGGAACATTCTATGAATATATTAAAAACAATTGAAGTCTATACTTTAAATGGATGAATTGTATGGTATAGGAATTATATCTCAGTAATTTGTTTTAAATAAAAGAAGCTCGAGGTCTGAGAAAAGGGCTATGGACAGAGGGAGGAGCTAAGGAACACCTTCTAAAGCTAGATAATAATAATAGCCAGTATGTTTGAGGATTCACAAGCCAAGCATTGTGCTAATGGTTTTATCTACATTATCTCCTTTAATCTTTGCCACAAACACATATAAATTAGGACTTTTTCCTTATTTTGCAGACAATACAATTAAAGTTCAGAAAAATGTAAGGAACTTGTCCAAGGTTAACAGCAAGAAAGAAACAGAGACATAATATATAGACCTAAGGGGATGCCTAGGTGGCTCAGTTAGTGTAGGATCTGCCTTTGGCTTGGTCCAGGTAGTGATCTCAGGGTCCTGGATGGAGTCCCGCATTGGGCTCCTGGTTCAGCAAGGAACCTGCTTCTCCCTTTGTCTGCCACTCCCCTGCTTGTGCTCTCTCTCTGACAAATGAATAAAATCTTATATATATATTTAGACAGACCTAGGTCTGTGTCAGTCAGGAGCCTCTTTTTTAAATCCCTGTACTATGCTGTTTCTCATAAATGTTGTCCTTCTGCTTAGCTTCAACTTTCTAGGTTCAGCACAAACACCAATGTTTTTAGGCCAACCTCTTCTCCTCTGGTGTTCCCACAGGACTTTGTGGGAGCACTACACCAATCTGAGAGTAGCAGATAGTGTTTTTATTTCTGCCATCCACATCAAGGGTTGAAAATACATTCATCAGTAATGAAGAGTTGTAGAATAAATGCATCCATAAATTAGCTCTGTCTTAATTAACCTCATCAGCACTCAGAAGTCTTGGGAGCAGGACCACTACCTTGTACCGAGTGGTTTTCCGATGTGTGCAACACTGAGAGATAAAGGAGCCACAGATTCTACTCAGAAAGAATGGGTCTCTCCATTTCTCTCTACTCCAAGAGGTTATGAGTGAGAAGAAAAGAACAGAAGCTGATCTCAACTCAGGGAAACAGTGTTCTACCTACTTGCCTTTCAAGATGCTTCTCTCAGGTTTTGAGATCTTGATGCTACCTCTCAACTTTCCTGGTCGATTTAACTGTAGATACAGCTAAAGTAGCTCTTGGCATGGGTAAGGGCTGAAGAAATTGTATCTTGTTTTTCCACTCCTTTCACTGTCCTCCCTCCTGTCCCCACTTGGCACTTCTCAAGTGCTAATTAGTCACATACAGACCTCTATGGGGAATGGGGTAACTGTAAAAGCAGACAAAACATACTCACCTAGTTCAATCTCTTCCGTGCTCAGCAATGGTAGCAAAATGCTGGGACCACTGAAACTGGGACGCTGAGTGCCTCCTGAGGAAACTATGGTATCTCTTCCCATATATCCCAGCACCGCTTTCTTTATAATGTGAGAAGCAGCAGGAGAAAAATACTTATAATAAAAGATCCCAGTGCTTACGTGGGCAGCCACTGCACCAGACATCATGTTGACGTTTCTATAGATGTCATTTAGTCCTCACCTAATTTATTGGGGTGGGCTCGCCCATCTGACAGATGAGAGACTAGAAGGTAGAAGAGAAGGATGGATGAGCTTTTCCAAGGTCACAAAGTCAGTCAGCGGAGGGGGTCAGCAAACTTCAAAAGTTCTGTGGGACGCTGAAGTCTCTCCATCTCTCCATTGCTCCCACCTCCCACAACCTTTCTTTTTTTTTTTTTTAAATTATTTATTTAACACAGAGAGAGAATAAAAGAGAGCGAGCACAAGCACGGGGAGCAGCAGAAGGAAAGGAAGAAGCAGGCTCCCTGCTGAGGAAGGAACCTGATGTGCAGTTCAATGTGGGGCTCGATCCCAGGACCCTGGGATCATGTGCTGAGCCAAAGGCAGATGCTTAATCGACTGAGCCACCCAGATGCATCTCCAATAACTTTTCTGTTGTCACCAAGCTCCCTCTCATGGAGATTGCTTTGCTAAGAACAGTGGAGGAACATGACTCTAACATGTAATGTCAATTCCAAAATTCTGATTAAATATTTGAAAACAAAATCCAGTACCTCATTAAGAAACTATACCATGACCAAGTGAAATTTATTTCATGAATGCAAGGGTGATTCAGTATTAGGAAATCTGGTAATATAAACAGAAAATCAGTAGATATAAGAGGAGTAAGCATGTGATTACCCCCATATGAAAAAAAAAAACTTTGACAAAAACTTCCTGATAAAAACACTCAAGAAAATAAGATTTGAAGCATATTTCTTAAACAGAATACCTCAGTCTTAAAATAAGCATTATATGTAATGAGTAAATACTAGAGACATTTCTACTAAGATTAGGAGTCAAGAATGCTTACCAGGTCTACTATCTTACTATCTCTACTACTACCATTGAACATTGTTCTAGAGGTATTAGCCAGTACAATTTAAGAGGGAAGAACAATAGGAGATACAGGAATTGGAAAAGAAATAAAAATATTTTCAGATGATATGAGAGTTTACTCAGAGAACCTGAGAAAATCAGAGAACCTAAGAAAATCAACAATAAACTAACACACACACACACACACACACACACAATTTTAATTTACTAGTACCAATTTTAGTTTTGCTACATTATTGAATGGTTTGGTGACCTGTCAAACAAGGACATTCTTTAGAAACTCATGATATCAGAATCAAAATCAAGAAATTATCATTGACACTAGCATTGAACTTATAAACTCTTTTCATGTTTATTATTATTTTATTTTTTTAAAAGATTTTATTTATTTATTTGACACAGGGAAACACAGCTAGAGAGAGAACACAAGCAGGAGGAGTGAGAGAGGGAGAAGTAGGCTTCCTGCTGAGCAGGGTGCCCGATGCGGGGCTCCATCCCGGGTCTCCAGGATTATGACCTGAGCTGAAGGCAGAGGCTTAACTGCTGAGCCACCCAGGTGCCCCCTTTCAAGTTTAATCAATTGTCCCAACAGTATTCTTTATCAGAGCTAATCTAGGATCATGTGTTACATTTAGTGGTTTTATCCCTTTGGGTCCCCCCCGCCCCCAGTCTGGAAAACAGTAGCCCAAGGGGCCTTTCATAGACTAATTTATCCTCACTCCCATCCCCTTGGTGCCAGGGGTGTTGAAAAAGGCCAGAACTGACCACAACCAAAACCCATCCTACCAGACATATAAAATGAACAGTTGTTTGCGTGTGTAGAGGGAAATGTGGAAGTGAGGCCATGCTTTTACTTTATTTTATTTTTCCCATAAAAGTTTTAAAGCAGACTGTAAAAGTAGAAATAGGGCAAGCCATTCACCCTTTGCTGAATTCTTCCTTGATAGAACATTCACAGGAAAAAAAAAATGTCTCTTTTCCCAAAATGGTTCTAGGACAATCTCTCTTAGGCTGGATTTAACAATACATCTGTCTTAGGTTGGGTATTCTCATTGGTTTCCAAGTAAATCTCAGGTAAGGAGGTTGTTTTTAGATTAAATTAGAAACAGGCACAAAGAGAATACAACCATCTCCACTCTGTTTGATATGAGTTCTAGACAAGTTTAAAAAAAACAAACATTAAAATCTGACTTTGCTTCAAAGCTCTGTTGGGAATTCTTGGAAATCTGTTAGATTACCACTAATACCATAGAATGATGATTCAAATTTCTTTACATGTAGAGCCTGCAACTACTTTTCCATAATTATATTTTTTCTGATATCAAATCATTAGCTTTCATCAATTATCTAAAGGCTTTTGAAAGCATAATAGGCACATAGGTAACCATCATGTGTGTTTGTTTGAAGAATCTTTGTCCTCATTAACTTACCCAGATACATTATTGGATATTCCTTATTTTGGGGGTCTAGACAGTTGCTGAGCCAGTGTAAATGATCACTGGGAAAGCTCCCAGGTTTTTATAGCAAATTCTAGATTTCCTTGAGTGCCTGGGATCCATGCTTTTCAAAGCCATCTCAGTGGAAGTACTTCTGAATGATGATGTTCTATTATCTCATCTCCTTAGTGGCAGAATAACACTCCCAAACACCCATTTTTTTTTCCTTCCTTCTTTCCTTCCTTCCTTCCTTCCTTCCTTCCTTCCTTCCTTCCTTCCTTCCTTTCTTTCTTTCTTTCTTTCTTTCTTTCTTTCTTTCTTTCTTTCTTTCTTTCCTACCTTTCTTTGTGGGAGCCATTTTTTCTCAGAACAGGTTGGAAAGAAAGAGAGGGATTATGGATTAGGGGAAGGGCAAAATTCCTCTTCCCAGTTGCCTGGAGACAAGGCCATACCAGGGAACTTTTTAAAAAAAAATACAGATTCCTTTACACCAGCTGAGACTTTCTAATCAGAATCTGTGGAGGTGGATCCCGTAAAATGTATTTTTTTAATTTTAGAAAAGATTTTTTAATTTATTTGAGAGACAGAGAGAGCGCGCATGCGCACATGGGCGGGAAGGGTAGAAGGAGAGGGAGAGAGCAGACTCCGCACTGAAAGGTAAGCCAGGTGCACGGCTCGATCTCACGACCTTGAGATCACGACCTGAGCCAAAACCAAGAGTTCGATGTTCGACTTACTGTGCCACCCAAGTGCATTGATAATATGTATTTTTTTAAGGACATTTCTCAAGAGATTCTTCCTTAAATCTTCCTTGAAGCATTGAGAAGTTGTGTTCTACACATAGTGTTAGCAGAATAATCCCTAAAAAAACTTGCAAGAGTCTGGAAAATGATGCTCTCGATAGCCCCTTCCTAGCAAGCCATGGCTCATGTTAGCAGATGCATTAAAGGAAGCATCTATTTAATTTCATTTAATCCAGCATTTCTCAAATTTATTTGAGCATAGAACATATGTTTTTTGGGGGATGCAAGTAACACTACACCTCCCCCAAAAGCATGAACTTTGTGAAATGTTATGGAAAATACAGTTCACCATGTCACCCCCTTTTTACTACCAAAATCAGCAATTCTGATGTTTGGCAGCCTGGCAACGTACATAACTGTCATTGCATCTAACCAAGAGAGATTGTCCTAGAACCATTTTTGGAAAGGTTATTTCCTGTGAAAATTTATCAGGACTGTTACATAAGCTTTCCAAAGACCTTCATGTTGAGTATTATTCCCTGGCTTTTCTTGTGCTCATTCCTAAACCTTAGATGTTAAAAAAATAGTCATTAAAATTATTATGCACTGATGGGCACCTGGGTGGTTCAGTAGGTGTGGAGTCTGCCTTCGGCTCAGGTCATGATCTCAGGGCCCTGGGATCAAGTTCTGAGTCAGGCTACCTGCTCTGCAGGGAGTCTGCTTCTTTCTCTCTCTTCCTCTGCCCTTCCCCATCATTCATTCTCTCTCTCAATCTCTCTCTCTCTCTCTAATAAGTAAATAAAATATTTAAAAATTTAGTATGCATTGATTACTTCATATGTGCTAGGCTCCGTTCCAAGCACTTTGCAGACATTATACCATTTAATCCGTAGCCCAATGGAGTAGGTTGTATTATTATAACAATATCATAACAGGATACTGAAGTACAGAGAGATTAAGTAGCTAAACTTAAGAAAACACTTGGTTAGCAAGTAGTGAAGCCATGAAATCCAGATGTTCAGACTCTGAGCCTACCTACTAAGCCCACGTTGTTTTGCTTGAACATGAGTCATTGGTCTTCCCCTACCTGCTCCTTCTTGGCAGTCTCATCCAGTCAAAGCTTCACCTTGTCCACAGCTTCCTAAGCCCTACCCCCAACTCTTGTTCTCTCTCTGGGATACAGATCCACTTCACCAACTGCTTGCTAAATACCTCATGGGGGCGATCACTGGAACCTCAAACTCAATATATTTCAAATAGAATCTCATCTTTCCCCCTCCAAATTTGCCCCTCCTTTTGTGTTCCCTCTTTCTAGTCACTCAGTATTACTTCCTATGACATATCTGAGCATCTATTATGTGTTTGTTCCCGTGCCCTGCCGGGGATATGTATAAAAGTGAGCAGAACTTGGGTTCCTACTCCTGTTTTCTATGGCGCCATAACTTCAGTGAATCCATGCTTCCTCATGCCCCTCCTCCTCTTTCTTTGTGATGTTCTTCCACATTAATCTGCAACAGCTGTTTTATTCTCTAAATTGTTCTCAAGTTATATTTGCTTGCAGGGGAATTTGATTGTCCCGAATCATTTTCCTATGACAGGTCATCAGCTCATCTCTAGGTGGTGTGGCTGATTGTGTTCCACTGTTGGACACATAAACACACATGCAATGTGACACATTCTTGCAGCATGTCATTGACAGTCCTTCATCAGGAGAAGGGGAGAGGGGGATCTACACCTCCTCTCCTTAGATCTGGGTGGGCTCGTATCTGTAGGGAAAGTGATATGGCATGATTTCAGAGGCTGAGTCCTAAGAGGCAAAACAAGTCCTGCCAGGTTCTTTGGGAATGCTTGTACATAGAATCAAAAGAAGGGGAAAGATTACATAGAGTTGAGATGTGAAGGTGTTCCAGGCTATAGTCCCCACTAAGGACCCTGCTGACAGCCAGCACCGACCTTCAGACTGCGGAGTGGACAAGATTTCATATGATTCCCCATCTTGGCCTTCAAGCCACCATAGCTGATGCTGAGCGGGGCAGAGACAAGGTATCTGCTCTGAGCTTTACCTAAATTGCAGATGTGTGAGCCACGTGCATGTTGTCACTGTTTTAAGTCATGGAGTTTTGAGGTGGCTATTAGATAGTGACTGACATCCAGCATGGGTGCCCACATTTGTTTTAACCTGCTGTCATCAGAAGCAAGGTCATAGGCACTAAGCACAGTTGGTGTGGAGGCACCAAGATTAAATGTCAACTGTGTGCCATCATTTTTAAAATTTCAATCCTCTCTAGCATCTAATAGAGTTTCTTACATGGAATGTATGTCAAGTAAATATTTATTGACTTAAACTGAAGTATGTTGTAATAGTAAGAACATACATTTTCCTGTCATATAGACTAAATTTCAAAGCACAGTTCTAAATGCTACCATTCTAATTTTTAAAAAAGATTTTATTTTATTTATATGACAGAGAGAAACACAGGTAGAGGGAGAACACAAGCAGGGGGAGTGAGAGACGGAGAAGCAGGCTTCCTGCTGAGCGGGGGGCCCGATGCAGGGCTTGAACCCAGTACTCAAGGGATCATGATCTGAGCAGAAGGCAGATGCTTAACGACTGAGCCACCCAGGCACCCCTACCATTCTAATTTTTAAATAGGAGAAAAGAGGGTTAAATGAGAATGATTGAGGTTGGCTGTGAAGGATCTTGCATGCATGGTTAAGATTCATTTTTTTTTTAGGTCATGGGGAACTGTGGAAGATTATAAAGATGTGATATGCAAAGGCAATTTTTGAGAAGTTTAATATGACTGTCATGTGTGGAATGAGAGACCAGGTAAACAAAGACCAGTTAGGAAACTGAAATCAGTGTCCAAGGATGTTAGGATCTACACAGTACCTAAAGGAGATTGTCAGGTCAGGATTAAATGGCAGGATGATATTACAAAAGATGTTTCTATAGATTTTGAGTTGGAGCCTATAAAGGAGAAGATTAACATAAGGGAGAAGTCAAAAATTGATACCAATAACTGGGCAGAATTTATTAAAAGTTGTTTACACAGGATGCCCTATATATGTTACAACCATCTCACTTCTGAAAATCTGCCTTATAAAGACAGAATATCAAAAGTACTTACAGCTATATGTCCAAAGATATTTACTGCAGTCTTGTTTGTGATGCCATAGTGGTAAAAAACCAAAATAACCATCAGTAAGGTAATGGGTAAGTGTGGTATGTCATGCAAAGGAATAATATGAGAAAGAAGTAACATAAATAAACTGACCTGAATAATTTTTAAGTAAAAACATATGTGTGTGTGTGTGTGTGTGTGTGTAATGTCATCTGATTTTTTTTAAAAGCAGAAGAAAAGCCCAAGTGTAAAAAAAGAAACAAACTAAAATTAATGCCATAATGCTGTTTTCCTCTGGAAACTGGGAATTTTGGAAAAGTGTGGGAGCAAAGTGGTCTTAAATACTCTGAAAAATTTGGTGGTCTTTGCTTTTTTTCTTTCTTTCTTTTTTTTTTTTTTAAAGATTTTACTTATTTATTTGACAGAGAGAAACACAGTGAGAGAGGGAACACAAGCAGGGGGAGTGAGAAAGGGAGAAGCAGGCTTCCCGCTGAGCAGCAAGCCCGATGCGGGGCTCGATCCTGGGTCTCCAGGATCCTGACCTGAGCCGAAGGCAGTCGCCCAACAAACTGAGCCACCCAGGCGCCCCTGATTTTTTCTTTAATAGAAACATAACAAGCCCTTTTAAGACCATAAACTTAACACAATTACCCCCAAACAGCTCCCTTGACAGAAACAGTAAAGTCTGAAAAGATGACTAGGTTTGGGGCGCAGATGATAACTCAATGTAGGTTAATGTGTTTTGGGTGTAAAGGGCTAAATTGTGGTTGGGGAGGTGACTGTTGGCAGCATGGATGATGTGTCTGGGCAGGCCTTCTAGATTCCGGTTCTGGAAGGGCCGGTCAGGAGATGTGGTCCATCTGGGTAGAGCATGCAGCTAAGACTGCAGGATCCGAGGAAAGTACCACAGATCTTTTCTATTTCTGCCTGTCTCACAGTTGGAGGGAATAACTCTTGCTGAGCCAGGCTGTTTACCCTAAAGAAGAACTCGTGCCATCTATGTGATTCTGTAATAATTCTGGGCCTTCTAACCTACTATGAATATTGGTAGAAAGGGCAACATCCCATTGGTGAAACTCGTCTTCATGAATATATCTATCTCCATCTTGAACTTATTTACATTTATAACCTGAGGTGTATCTAGAGCTACGTCTGTGACTATATTTATATTCATATTCAGAGCCCCTATAGATCTGTCTAGAACCATAGACAAGTAGGGATGTCCTGCCCGGATATTCTCATATGAAATAATTGGCATTTATTCTAATCCAGCCTTGAACAATACCACGTATTGGGACATATTAAATACAGGGTAAACATAGTATAAAAATGGATTCCACACAGGGTTTTATAGTGGTATGTTATAGAGCCAACATTCTATCATAGGATTACTGATTACTTCTCCAGACAAATTTAAATTGATGACTCAAAGAAAATTTTTGCAAACGGGCTCCTTCTATCTTATTGACCCTAGAAATACGTTTATCACAGCTTCTAGGATGATCTCATTTCCCTGCATGGCTTCAAAATGCTTTGGGCAAAAGAGATACTGTGTATTTTATTAAGTGAATATTATCTCCAAAGCCTACTAATGAGTTTTTTTAAAATACATGAAAAGCTTCTTTTAAAATCTGTTCAATATTTAATACACATTGCCTTGGATAAGTATTAAATAATGCATTTGGCATTTTAAAAATGCATATGCAAAGTTATCTACAGAAGTTCCCACAATATTTGTAATTCTACTGTCATTAGTTTCCTTTTTTGTGTCTTGCCCATGGTGATTCTGAACAGACACAGGGACAATAAAAGCCATGTAATGATGCCTTCCTTTTCTCTTTCTTTTTCTTTACAAAGCAAGAATAAAGTTACGGGAGTATTTTAATTGCCTAAGATCTCACAGCCTTTCATGCTGACAATGATATTCTTAGACCCTGAGATGTGTTAATTCTGCTATTTGCTTTATTCATGATATTTAGAAATAAGGGATTTTTACACATACCCAAGAAGTGTGTGTATGTATATAGCACATACACATATATTTTAAATCACTGTTATGAATTTATATGCTCTCTCATAAGTTATTAGAAATAAATAGAAATAAATACAGCACTTCAAGTAAAGACTTGTCTGTTTCTCTTTTCCAAACAGAAATGCCAGACTTGGTTTCCCTACTTGTCCCCAGGTAGTATATGCTGCCAAAAATCACTCAAATGCTGAGCAAAAATCATGACTTCCTGCTCCTGCTATTGATTGAGTAGATGTACAGGAGTGAGAGGAAGAGGAGAAGCTGCTTTTTGGAAACCAGGACCAGTGCTGAGGATGTGGAGGCTTTATGTGCATCGTTAAGCATTCTCAGGAGAAGAAAATTACAAATTTCTCCATGATTGCTTGACTCCATAATGGCTTTTAAAAAGTTGAAGTTTGGAAGAGCCCCTGAACCTGAATCTGTTAGGAACTGGAATTATACCTAAGTCTTGTTTCTTTTGAATCATTCTGTCAGTTTGGTGATGAGAGGATGTAAGACAAAATGAGGTAAAGACACAAAACAGAATTGTGAGTCTAAGATCTAGTGAAATGATGTGAGTAGCCTTCAAGAATGTGGTTAAATAAAAAAGTAGAATTCTTAGAAAGGGGAGATGTCAAGATTTTTTTTTAACTTCAAACAAGAGGATAATGGAAGATGCTGGAATCGAGGATAAGACAAGAGTAAGTATGATGCCTTCCTTCAGGGAGGTGGAACCATCCATCCACTAATCTGAGTAGTTTTTCAGCTGTGGTGCTGCATGTGAACAACCTATGTGCACATTTTCATCCTGTTCCTCTCTTTGCCAATGGCAGGCCTTTGCAAGATGGTGCAACGGGGACAGAAGGAGAGAAGATAAATGACTCTCCAGTGGTTTCCATGACCTTTATCATTAGTATCTTGGCTTTCATTAAGGCTGGTGATAGAAGAGAAACATCTTAAATTCTGGATGAAGAGTCATTTAAACTACTCAAAACCATTTGAAAACTAGAAAAAAGGTTGTAACTATTTGTTTATTTTGCTCTCATAACTGAGTTTCCTTTTCTCTACCTAAGAGAAACAACCCACTGGATGCTAAGTGGATCATAATTTCCATAGGATCACTGTGGTGTATTCATCTCTATATTTTACTGTGCTTGGCATTTGGTGGGATGTCAGCAAATATTTGCTAGGTTTCATTGAATTGATTGAGTAGAAGAGGAGCTGGAGTTTAAGTCCCCCGGTTGGCTGCTTACTGGCTGGGTAGCCTTGGGAAGCCCACTCTTTTAGAAGCCAAAACAACTTTCAAATGTTGATAAGAAGTTTATCAATGTATGTCTTTCCATCTGTGTTCATAGGTCAACTGAAAAGGAGAAATTAGAGCAGAAAGTCAAAAGGTAATCCACTGACTGATATGTAATTTCAGGTATCTTTGTAATCCACTCTTCCTGTCCCTTGTGGGAAATATCGCCAGCGTATAAATCAGTCAGTGCCCTAGAGGCTTTCCAGTAAGGGAGCAAGGAGCAAAATCCCCAGGCCCTCTGTTTATCAGTCCAAGTGACATCAGAGGCTGTCACTCTCTGGGCCTCCCTCTCCCACTTGACTCACTGACCTAGAGGAGAAGGAACAATTCTCCCTCCAGTGCATTTGGGAAATAAACTGGCTCTGCATAGTGGTTGGAAGCCAGCTGACCTTAAGATTACACATGACCGGTCTGTCTCTTTACACCACACTCTCCACTGTGGAGAGGCAAGCCCTCTAGCCGGAAGCTGTGTGGCCACTGGTGGGTAAGTCTTTCCAGCTATGGGGTGCAGTTTTAGAAGTCTGCTGTGGTCCGGTCCCTGAGCCACACCCTCCCTGAATAGCTATATCAGTTACAAAGATAACATTTTATCTCCTGCCAGACTCCCACCTCTACCTTTCCATTGTTTTCAAACTTGATTGGGGTAAAGAATGTTCTATCCCGGTCCCCTTCCAGCCCTACTAGGGTACTTGGCTCCAGCAAGTCTATAAGTCTATACAGTTTGTGTCTGGTTATTAGAAGCATATTCATGCATGCATTCATTCATCCATTCCTTTGCAAATAGTTATTGAGCCCCTAAAATATGCCAAGCATTATGTCCGGTAAGCCCTGATACCCTGCCCAGAAGGAGCTCACTGTGCAGTGTTCTTATAAAGCAGTTTGACAACTGGGTGAGCTCAGAGCTTCCCAAGAGGTAATAGAGTCTCAGCTGAGTTGCTCAGTTTTTTGTGTGTTTTCTTTTTCTTTTCTTTTTTTTTTTTTTAAAGGTTTTATTTATTTATTTGACAGAGAGAGAGATCACAAGCAGGCAGAGATAGAGGAGGAAGCAGGCTCCCTGCTGAGCAGAAAGCCCTATGCGGGCCTCGATCCCAGGACCTTGAGATCATGACCTGAGCTGAAGGCAGAGGCTTTAACCCACTGAGCCACCCAGGCGCCCTTTTGTGTGTTTTCTTAACTGAGTTGTAGTGAAGGAGGATTTGGTCAGGAGGTGGCCAGGTCTGGTCTACCCGATCACAACTGGAGCTGAAGGGGCACAGCTCCTCCCTCCACAGACACCATCATACAGGCCCTGGACTCCGTCTAGCAGCCATCAAACCACTGTGTTCGAGATCAGAGGGGCGATATGGTCAGGTTTCTGTCCTGAACAAGTCACTTGGATAGCTTGGAGGACGGACCTGAGGAAGACAAGCCTGAGACCAGTTTGCCGATTGTTGTAGGTGAGAATTATACACTGTGATTTAGCAGCACCTCTGTTTAGTTTCTCTCTCTCTCTTTTTTTCCTTTTTTTCTTGGCAATTTTGACATTTTGTAGGATGAGCAGTGAGGAAGAAATTCCTACCTCCGATGATGATGATGACGAGGACAAAGCAGATGCTGAGTTCTCACCATAAAGGGCCACGAGGCAAAAATGCTCACTTCACAGTCCCTAAAAACGCGTGATATAGATAGTATTCTTTTCCATTTTACCTATGAAAAAACTAAAGTTTATCAGCTTTAAATAATTTTCCCAAGGCTACCCAGCCAGTAAGCAGCCAACCTGGGACTTAAACGCCAGCCTACGTTCAGCTTCCATTCTGATGACTCTGTACCTTATGAAAAGCCTCACAGTATTTTTACCAAGCCCTTTCTTACCCAACGTCTCACTGGAACTTTATCGAGCTTTCCCTAGATCCTGGGGTCAACTTTAAATTCACTCTAAAGAGAGTGGTTTATTCTCATTTGGTAGAATCATACGCACATGAAAAAATGTTTGTGATATATTTTGAGATCACACACTATATTGCTCATTATTTGTACATAGATAATCAATGTAATGCCTCCTTGGTCAAAGTTTAATGGCCCAATTTTAAGAGTAAAATGTCTTCATCTTACCATCAAAGAGATACACACTGAATGAATTTTAATGTTGACTTTAAATAAATATTCTATAAAATATAATTAAAAATATAACAGGAGAAGTAACTATTGTTATGGGTTTTTTTTCCCCATAGACTATTCATTTAGGATTCAGCAATATTGACTAAGCTTCAGGTGTGTGTTATGTGCTATTTCTTTGAAGCATATGGAAGATAATAGCTGATAACTTCATTAGGTTTGCTGTATCACATGCAGCCTCACATGGCATCGCTATATAGAGGTCCTCAATGTCTGCTTTCAGAACAAAGGAAACAAAGGAGTGCATTGTATGGGCCAAAGTGTTCAATAAATTAATTTAATTAAATCCTTATACCACCTTAAATTTATTAGTTTTATCCCTTCGAAATCTTTAGATTAGATTTTTATTCCCAATCATATTAATAAGGTAGAGATGATTGAGTTGTTTTATATTCATTTGGCATTACCTTGCATAAATAAGATAGATATTTATTTATCCAGGATTGTGAGCGTTTCGCCATTTGCATTAGCATTACTTATTTCAAGCATTCTAGGTTTAGACAGAAATCCCAAAGTGCTATAAAGGACAGCTTGTCATTCTCAGTGAATGGACTTGTGTTTATTACAAGTGAAGGAACTACTGATGAAGAGTGATTCCAAACCACCCAGCAAGTCCTAACTGGAATCAGACCTACACTGAGAAATTATAAATATATAGCCCTGGTTTGCTCCCAGAGATAGGCTTTCTCTCCCAGAGGCTTCTGGTTCATCCAACTTCACTCCCTGCCCCCACCCTCACCCGCTTACCACATGACCCCGCCTTCCTGGGCACAACTGCCAAGGGAATGCGGGGTGGCAGAGTTCCTTCCCTGGTAATGGACCCAAATTATGGCATCACTGTTAGGTTTTAAGGATTTCTCCCTGTCCCAATGTTACTGCCTCTATTTGAGAGAAAATGTAGGATCCAATCCTTGTTTAAGCTGTCAAGATTTCCCTGTGCTTAGGGAAAGAAAGGAAAAATGGCACAAGTGCTTAATATGACCCATAGACTTCAGGAAACTATACTTCCTAGACACAAGTAAGGAGCATGTGGGTAAATTTATTTCCAATGTGCCAGGTTGATTAACTGGATAATTCCAGCAAATACCATATTGAAACAGTATCACCACCTATTTTTGAGGCTTTATTTAAAAGACTACCCAAAGAGTTCTTGGGAAGCTCAATGAGTTAAGTGGTGGACTCCTGATTTTGGCTCTAGTCATAATCTCAGGGTCCTGGGATTTAGCCCCAAGTGGGGCTCCTCACTCACTGGGGAGTTGGCTTCAAGATTCTCTCTCTCTCTCTGCCCCTCCCTCCACTCACTCACTCTCTCTGGCTCTCTAAAATAAATAAATAAATCTTAAAAAAAATAAAAGACTATTTGACAAGACAATCCAATTTTTAGTTTTATATTATATTAATATAAATTATAATAAACATACTACGATGACACAAATTAAAGATAATCCAGATTTTATTCCAGAGAATTCTTTCTTAAGTTAAGCTTCTTAAAACAACCAAAGAGAAGCTAATTGATTGTATTTCAATCTCCCTTTCCTTTTTTCGGCTCCCTTATATTAAGTGAGCCAAAAATTGAGAACATTCAAGTGAAAAAAACCATTATAACAATGTAGTGTGTAAGGGTTTATTTAAAAGGAAGTGTGGTTTAGTGTGTCCTTCCAATGGAAGATGTCTATTTATCTTACTCTACTCTAAGCATTTCCCAGCCCACTTGGCTTTATTAAGAGTTCAAGAACATGAGAATCTTTTGAAACTAATAACTTAATGTCTCCCTACAGATCTCTCCTTTTGGTGGTGTAAGGATCTTCACAGAGAACCAAAGCAGAAGTATATCGACACAAAGTTAGGAAGCTGGATCCAGCTCTTTAGAGAAAGTCTCAACCTGTTATGTTTGTTGAATTGTTCTACACTGATTTGTATTTGTGACAATTACCTAGATTACAGAAATCTGTGGGCTCAAGCAAGTCTTTTCCTTTTTAGTATTTCTGTTTTCTCACCTATGTATTAATAATAATGTTAAAGCTAAAAAAAGAAAACCTTCTTCTGGGGAGTACACTATAGATTAGCCTTTCTTTGAATTTATAATTAATTTTTTTATTATGTTATGTTAGTCTCCATACAGTATATCATTAGTTTTTTGATGTAGAGTTCCATGATTCATTGCTTGTGTATAACACCCAGTGCTCCATGCAATCTGTGCAATCCATGCCCTCCTTAATACCCATCGCCAGGCTCATCCATCCCACCACCTCTCTCCCTTTTAAAAACCCTTAGTTTGTTTCCCGGAGTCCATAGTCTCTCATGGTTCGTCTCCCAGCAACTTCTTTCAAGACATATCTCCCAAGGCAAGGGAAACAAAAGGGAAAATGGACTTTTGGGACTTCATCAAGATAAAAAAGCTTCTGCACAGCAAAGGAAACAGTCAATAAAACAAAGAGGGAACCCACAGAATGGGAGAAAATATTTGCAAATGACACTACAGACAAAGGGCTGATATCCAAGATCTATAAAGAACTTCTCAAACTCAACACCCCAAAAACAGATAATCAAGTCAAAAATTGGGCAGAAGACATGAGCAGACATTTCTCCAAAGAAGACATAAAATGACTAGCAGACACATGAAAAAATGCTCATCATCCTTAGCCCTGAGTGAAATTCAAATCAAAACCACACTGAGAAACCACCTTCCACCAGTTAGAAAGGCAAAAATTGACATGGTAAAGTGTCTATAAGTAGTCATATAAGGAAAAAGTCTTCCACATTTTTGAGAACACCCAGGCAGAATTATTCATGTATCTATGAGTGAAAAAGCTAAATGGATTTGTGGCTTTTTCCCCACATGGTAACTGTTCTAAAATGTCTGGTATAGTTTGTATGTATTAGTATACTATCAATCACATACCCACCAAACTGGTTTAAACAGTGTGGAAAGCCACTGATTCATGTAACTGGACATCAAAGCCTCACAGTGCTTCAGTTGGAGGAGCCGGTGCATCTCAGCCAGTGGTGCTGGACTCTGCTGAACACAAGTTTTATCCTAAAGACAGTTTTCCTCATGACTGCAAGATAGCTGCCAGCTGCAGTCAAGGTCACAAGGTCACAAACTTTTCTTCCAGTTCCAGTGTAAAGGCTACTGGCTTTCTGAAGGGCCAATGACGACAAGGAAACTTTTCCCTGGAAGTCTCTAGCAGAAGCTGTTTGAGCCCCATCACTCAGATTTGGGTCACATGCCCACTCCAGAACCAACCACAGAAGGAAGCTATGGATAAACTTTTGATGTCTCAGGCCACTGAGGGACATGGGCTGTGTCAGAAAGGGATGGACACATAAACTGTATCACAGTTCTATTGGAAAGGAAGAAAGGAGAGCAAAGCTGAAGGCCACCAGTAATGTCCATCCCAGAGCTCCTGAGAGGACATGGCTATACAGAAAGATGAAAAACCGTCATGGCCACTAATATACAGTAAGAGCTACCAAATGGGTCAGATAAAATATCTATTTATAAGAAGTCCTGCCTCTAGTTCCTGGGGACCCCCATGACTGACAGCATGCCTGGAAGGCTGTTTCTGGTCCAGGAGGCTGGAGGGAAATGCACAGACCAGCAGATAGGTTGGAGGGAAGAGAGCATATGGCTAGGATCTCTTCACTTCTCCTGGAGAGGAGAGAGCATGGTTACAAGTTGTCTGCGCTTAGGAAGTTAACAGAGCGATGATTCTGTGTCTGATTGTTCTGGTCTCAAGTATCATTTGTCTGAGCTTCACATCGTGATGATCCTTCCACGCACTTGAGACTTAGAATTGTAAAGACAATGAGACCAATGGCAGCCTGGACCAGAAACAGCATCCTGGACCAGAAACAGCCCTCTTTCCAGTCAAGATCAGAATCTGAGGTACTAGATCAGGTTGTCACATGAAAGTAAAAGTGGTACAGATTAGACAGTCCTGAAATTTGGCTTTGTTCCCACATGGCATAGACAGACTCAAAAATTGCCACTCACCCCAGAAGGGGTGATAAAAACTTCACTGAAAGTCACTAAGTGAGGGCAAAGTGGCTCTGGATTTGGGAGCTGGAGAACCAAACATCTGAAGGACCCATTAGGGGAGAACAATCAGACCTCAGGTGGGATACACAACACCCTTGAAGTAGGACTGAGTCACCAGGAGAAATTCCTGGGTCCAGATGAGCTGAGATGACAGACCATAAATTATGAAGTACACCAGCTGTGGTTTTCAGGAACAGATGCCAACAGAATAGTCAGTTTAGGGAACAGCTGAGATCAGCCACTCCAGAAGGCACCAGCAAAAATCCAGGCAGCACAGGATAGGTCCTAGAACATGCCTTCTCTCAGCCTACTAGAGCTACACATCCTCCCTCAATTGCCGTCTTAGAGGCTAATAGGGGGAAGAAATGGGACTCTGAAGGACTCAGCATTTTTGTGAGTCATCCAAGCTAAAATGAAGTTACCTCAAGAGACAGATAGGTTGAAGACTACTGGGTTGAACTAATTGTTCACACCATCCCCCTTCATCTCTTCCTCCTATAAACACACACACACACACACACACACACACACACACACACACACACACACACACACTTCTACCCAGAAGAAAGGTGGCTGGTGAGGAACTTCAAGCCAGTTACAGAGAAATCAAGAAGACACATTTTCTCTATATCCCTTAATGGTAAGTAAACCCAGCACAAATTCTCCATTTTGTGATGACCGGCTCATTCTAAAGATCCAAAAGATGTTAATGCACACTAATGGTGATTTTATCAATTTAAGTTTGCTGTGAATGCATCTGTCTCCATGCAGGTGTAAATAAACAGGTCTTTGTTAGGTTTATGGAAGCCTGATGGACTTGGGTCCATGTGCCCCCAAGGGTTAGTGAAAGAACTTTATGCACACTCTACCCCACAGTTCTAGATGGAACAGCAAGTACCTCCTTGACAGAGGACTCATGAGATCCATGATTATTTGCCTTACCCTCTTGTTATCCACAGACACATGATCCCAAGACTCCTTCAACGATAACCACCTTTTCTGTAACCATTGTGATATGATGGGGCTGCATGTGAAATTCCTGAGTTGAGTTAATTCACATGACATGTTATTGGGAAGTCTCTGGAAGCATAATAACAAGCATTTTCTCATGCAGAGTAGCCCAGGGTACAAATGGGCTACACGTTGCAGAACATGTATTCAATATCTCAGCTCTCATCCGTGGCAACTGCTAGAACTTCAGTTCTCTTTGAATCAAGATTTCTGGATACTTCATCTTTCTTCTGGCTCCTGAGGCCACTGGGCTGCAGGTGACTCCAGAAGTTGTGCTGCTTGAGCATCTCAGCATCCACAGGGGATCCCATGTGCCCCTAACACCAGTGTGGCTGCTTTCTCAGCCACCTGCCCTGGGCATCGCCTTGGAGTCTCCTCCAGGAAAGCAAATGCTTGGTGTCTTAGAGCCTGTTTTTTCCTCCCAGACTATCCATTACATAATCTGTCACTTTTCTTAACCAGATTATTATAATTATGTATATATTTGTTTTCCTCCAGGGCTAGAGAGTAAGTTCCTCAGGGGCAGGGATTATGCCTTCCTCTCCTTATTTGAACTGCTATGTCTGGTATGTACTATGTGGCCAATAAGGAAAGGAAAGAATAAACAAAGGAAGAAGAGTTTTGGTGACATTTGGTACTGTTCCCTGTCACTGATTTGGTCCAAGGAAGGGTGAAAGGAGTGACAGAAGAGCTCAGATCTTCCATGTAAGTCCTCAGGCTTTCTCTTCTGCAACTTGCCAGTCTTGCCAAGAACTCATAGGAAAACATTTAGTGCCTTGACTTTGGGTCCTTCTCATTGATTTTTCACTGCAGTGGAATAAATTGCCCTTCTTTAAGAGGGAGTGAGAAAATTCCAGACGTTTGAGGTGGTCTGGAGGCTACACAAAGGGATTTTCAGTTCTAGGGGTCAGAGCTACTTTATACATCCACTGCAAGTTCAAGAGTTTTGTGGACACTCTTGGAGTTGAGAGGAGTCTGAGAGGCTGTCTCTCCTACATGTGCTTTCCGTTTTTCACAAAGAAAAGAGCTACTTGAATCCCAACAGAACAAGAAGTTTTCAAGGCACCTTAGGCAGGTCTTTCAAGCTTTCTGAGTCTTATCTTACCTTTCAGTTGGGAGAAATGACACTTACTGTCTGGTATTTGGAACTAGAAATAACATATGCACAAGGTGGCTGCCAGCGTTGGCATATATAATGGGTGTTTTGTCCATACTACTGCTACTATCGTATTTAATATTCCGACTTTGCATCCTGCAAATTTCTCCTCTCTTTTCCTCTTTGGCTAGTTTATATGGAACAGATGACAGAGCCCCTGTGACTTCTAATTTTAGTCTCAATAAAAATGCAGTAAATTTTATTTGGATTCTTAGAATGCTTAGTAATTCTATTGATAGAAAATAAGTATCTCTTTCATTTTGCATGTATAAAAAAGTTTTATATTTAAACTTAAAATTCAAACCATTTAAACCATTGTATATAAAATGGGGGAGATTCCTCCCCTGCCCACCAATACAAAGTACAAAAGAAATAGAAAAAATACCATGAGACACTAATACTTAACTTTACAACCTAAGATTCTGGTTTCACAAAATGGACTGGAAAGGTAATCAGTATAGTTATAAGTAACCTGGCCTGATTTTATTTATGGGGCTTGACAGATCACTCCTATTTGCCAAACACAGTATTTCCTGATGACCGAAACTCAAACTATTTTAATGGAATGTGATCATTCCCAGCAAAGCTGTTACCCTATGGAAGTTATATGTCTTTTCAGCACTGACATTTTTGCCTGCCAGCAGTCTGGAATGGTAATGAAACCTATAGTTTTTGACCATCAGGCAGTCTCCTGGGCTTCCCCTAGCTTACTGATATTTTCCTACATAGAGCAGTAGATAATATGTTTAAATGCAACTTTAAAAATGTAATAGCACTTGGCAAACAAGGTCTTATTTTTAGTATCACTGATGCTGTTGTATCTAAGAACAGATTCATGGTCATGGAGCCTGTGGTGATTAATCTTGTGTCAACTTGGCTAGTCCATAGAATCCAGATATTCGATCAACACCAATCTGGAAGTTGATGTGAGAGTGTTTTTTAGATGAGATTAATATTTAAATGGATAGATTTTGAGTAAAGCAGCTTACCCTCCATGAGGTGGGTGGCCTTGTCCAATCAATTGAAGGCTTTAAGACAGAAAAAAAGACATTCCCCCACCCCCAGACCCCCAAAAGGGGACATTCTGCCAGCAGATTGCCTTCCAACTAGAGGGGTAACATCAGTTCTTCCTGGGTCTCCAGCCTGCTGATTTTGAACTTTGCCAGCCTCCATAATCACATGAGCCAATTCCTCAAAAGAAATCATATGTATTCATTTATTTTATGATAAAATCAATCATATATATTTAAGCCAAGCCTGCCTCAAGGACCCACCAGCCATCCCTGAGCTGAAGGTCTGGACACCGCTCTTTTTTTTTCCTTTTTAAAAAATATTTTATTCATTTATTTGACAGAGAGAAACACAGCTAGGGAGGGAACACAATCAGGGGGAGTGAGAGAGGAGAAGCAGGCTTCCCATGGAGCAAGGAGCTCCATGTGGGGCTCGATCCCCGGACTCCAGGATCATGACCTGAGCTGAGGGCAGACACTTAATGACTGGGCCACCCAGGCGTCCCATGGACACTGCTCTCTTGAGGCCAGTAGCTACACCTCTGGGGCGCTCTGCCCCTTTAGCTGATGAAAAGGACATCCATCACCTGGCACAGGGGCTTTTCACCCAGTGCCTTGGGTCTTAGAAGAACTGAGTCTTGTCTGGCCCAGAAAAGGCATGTGCGACCCATCAGGCTGGTAGGACGTCTGTTTCTTTGGGTCCTATCTTGGAAGATTTCAGAAGGCAGACCTCATTTATCTCCAAGTCACACTAGAAACTCAGAATCTTTGGGGACCCCAGCATAGGACCCATATAAGACCTAAATGGAGATGTCCCTGGAGATCTCCAGGGAGGGAGAACTTGAGACACTTTCTTAGAACTTACTCTAGTTCTGGAGTTGCATTCTTAGGACTAACACATTTTGGCTGCGGAGGTTTGAAGGCAGAATTGTGCCTGACTCTGGAATTTGTTCTAGTGTTATGCTCTTTGTCCAAAAGTGAGTTACTATCCTGACAACCCTAGTGTCAGTAAACTGCAGTACCACCCCTGTACTTGAGCAAAGAGACCTCTGTACTGGGTCCCATGCTTTGGAGAGTCCCATTTTGGCTATGCTTTTCTGGTCCTACCTCCTAGATTTCTTCTTCTACTCTCCCTTCTTAAACTCAAAGGGGGTACTTCAGAGCCAAGACTCCCATGTCCAGGTCTCTGTTTATAGCCTGCCTCTCAAAGATACATTCTATCCAAGTCTGAGAGGTGGCCACAAGGCAGCTATTTATGTGTAATATGGGTTGAATTTGTAGGTGTAGGCTAGTGTGAAACACAACACAGGGTTAAATGGATTTGATATTGAGAAGAAAAGGGTCTCAGACTGGGCCAGGGTTAGCTTTCCCTGCATCACTATGTTTTAGAGTGGAATTCTAAGGGATCTAAAACCCTGATTTTGCACCTTGTTTTCCAGGTAGTTATGAAAGTATATTTTATTAAGATTGAGAAATAAAACATATTTATTTAACTATGTTTAGGGTTTTTTTACCTTTTAAATATTTACACATGGAGTATTCATTTGTACTCTTAACCATCCATGTCAATCATTACAGCAGTGAAGGAATTTGTGATTCAAATAAGATTCAGACTAGCTGACCACCAAATCCCTGCCAACTGTGATTCTACATGTAGTAGTTAGAGGCAGAAGAATGTGGTCAGACTCTTTCTAGAGAGCTCAAGAAAAACAAAGAGGAACAACCTCAAGCCACTAGGGCAAGGATGGTTTGACCTAAGTCCAAATTTCCTTTGGTTGAAACTTCTATTGGACAATGCTTTTCTTCAAAGCTAATGACTACTGCAAGCCATATCATACCATGCCAGATGTGGTTTGTAAATGAAGTCTGACAGCTCTCACCAGCCTTGCTTGGTTTCCAGCCCAATAATTTATTTGATAAACATGGAAGTATCTTAAGACCTCATCGAAGTTTATCTTTGGGGTACACATATAAAAGAAAACAAGAGTGACCCATGATATGATATATGGGTATCTTTTAAAGGATAAACAACATCAAGGTTGAGAAAATAAGGGGTTTGTTTCCTGAAAGGAAGTATAGTATATCTGTAGAGAATGTACTAATTATATTTCTAGGACACCCACTTTGTTTTTTTGGACATTCTGGGCAGCATCTCAAAATTCCCTATTATATAAATTTTCTAGAAAAGAAACAAACTAGATTTTGAAACGAAGCTCTCCTGTATTCAGTGACCCCAGGTGGAAAGCAGTTTAGTGGGCTATCTCAGGCTATGCTGTGCATTAAAGATGTAGACAAGCCTCCCACATCAGGTGATTAAACATGAATGAGATTAAGTGACCTTGAATTCAGATAGGTTATCTATCCTGTTTTGTTTCTGTCTTTGCTTTTATCTTTTTTCTTTCTTTCTTTCTTTCTTTCTTTTTCTTTTTAAAGATTCTCATACAGAAAAATTTGTTAGAATTCTGGTCTGGGCATGGACACTGGGAAAAGACATTGAAAGGGGAAAGCAACAAGATCTGTGAAATAAAACTAACTTTGAAGACAGGAAGCAGCTAGTAGGGTAAGCAGAATTCAAGATGTAGAGGAATGATTATGGCACAGCTTGTAGCAAATGCCAGAATTTCCTCAGAATTCAGCCAGTCTGGACTGGTCTCCATTGACTGTGGAGAGTGATGTGAGAGAGCTGCCCTTCAGAGCCTCACTAATGGATCCCCTGTAGCACTAACAAAACTCCAGCAAGCAAATGTGTTACTGCCAAGAGAAGTTTGATCTTGTAAGATCCATCTTCAACAGTGACAATGTCTGATATTGAGAAAACATGGCAACTGTGGTCTAATCAGACTCTTAGAGAGTTTCCACTCTCTAAGGTTTAGTCCACTGGGGTAAAGTCACTTTGTAGAGTTATTGAATAATGGGGTTAAGTAGGAGACTCGAGAGTAAATCTCAGTGGGAGAAACTGGACTCGGTACTACTAACCCATGTGAGGGGAGAAGATAAATTAAACAATAACAATGACAACAAAAATCTATGTAATCATATTTCATGAATGGACAGGCATACCTCATTTTATTGTGCTTTGCTTTCTTGTGCCTTGTAGAGATTACATTTTATACAAATTGAAGTTTTGTGGCAACCCTCCATCAAGCAAGTCTATTGGTGCCATTTTCCCTACAGCATTTTCTCACTTTGTGTCTCTGTCACATTTTGGTACTTCTCACAATATTTCAGACTTTGTCATTATTACAATATTTGTTATGGTGGTTATAGTGAGAAGTGATTACAGCTCCCCAAAAACTCAGTTCACATTTTTAAGCAACACAATATTTTTAAATTAAAGTCTGTACATTTTTTTTACACATGAATACTATTGTACACTTAAAAGACCACAGTGTAGTATAAATATAGCTTTTATATGTACTGGGAAATAAAAATTTCATTTGAATCACTTTGTTGCAATATTTGCTTTACTGCCATGGTCTGGAATTGGAACTGTATCTCCACGGTATGCCTGTACTAGAACTAAATTTAGGAAATAGATTGCATCATTTATTCAATGTATAGCCTCCCAGAGGATCTCACTCTCCTGTTCTCAAAGGCCAACCTAGCTCCATTTGCAAGACCACTAAATTTCTGACACTTTACTGAATAAAAACATGAACACACATGCAGTCAATTTTTTATTTCTTCTCAAGCAAGACTGGCTTCCCAAAACCCATTTCTGATTCAGCTTATGTTTAACAGAAACCACGAAATTTTGCCTAAGGCTTTCATGCAAGAGATGAATCTTGGACATAAACAGTACTATATAAAAAATGAGAAAAACATTCTTGATAAAAATAAGATGTCATAGTGCATCAAAGAAGAAATAAAGGACTAATGGTCTATAGAATTTAGTTTGTCATGTACTTACTAGCTTAAATCATCAATCACCAACCTAACTTCTCCCCCTACAAGAGACACTACTAGTAAAGTGTACCAAATTCACTATCCTTTCTACTCACTCTGAATTTATTCTTACAGCTTAGTCAGCTAGGCACTGACTTATTATTCATGTGTCTAGAAATCTGAGAAGAAAAGATCCCCAGTGATATTCTGAGCCTATTTTTATATAATGAGCTACCTCCACCTGGGGTAACCATGGTCCTAAATATAATGGGCTATGAGATAAAGCTTGGAAAGGTATAAGATAAATGCCAGAAGATTTGGGAAAATAATTGTGATCAAGAGATCCAAATCGCTCTTTGGCCTAATTTGAAAAGCAAAGAATTTGAAGGTGGGAACTGTAAATGGTGTAAATTTGGCCTCCTCAGAAAGTGAACTTTCAAATGATTATTTCTATGACTAAAAACTGACGAAGAACAGAAGCCATGTTAATTTTAAATAAAAATGGAATAATAAGCCTGTATTCAATATTTTCTATGTGTTGGGCATTGCTCTTAGTTTATAAGTATACATTTACTTAAATATAAAATGTGTCTGCGCATATATATACATACATATTACACATGTGTAATATGTGGCTCATACTGGTATTCCCAGTATAAGTGGTAAAACCAGCCCGTGCCCTCAAGCAATAAACAACTTCTGGGCTATGCCAGTTTGCATATGGTCCTGGGAAGAAAAGGTGGTTTTTCAACCCAACCTCTTATACTTACAAGATAATTGGTCTATCTGTCTTGTGTGCAAGAAATGTTAAATGAACTGTTCCTCTTTTACATAAAATCACATGAAACATAACTGTATAATACTTAGTGTCATGGGTTCCAATATGAAAATCTGTTTTATAATCTCATTCTAAGGACCACTCTCACCTCCTTTGTTTTCCAAATTTTAGTCATTCATTTGTACTCTTCATGATTTTTGCCATACTATATATTAACAAGGCCATTATTTTTTCCTTCGAATTTATTCACTGTTTAATATTTAAATTCACAAAAGCAAATTTTATACCACTACTATAAAATAAATAGAAGGAAACCATAAAAAATACACAGAAAATGCTACAACTTACTCTGTTTTAGTTAAATATTGCTTCTTAAGAAAGCTGTGGCCCCAAACCTACTCTCTCTTTATTAAAAAAGGCAGGTTGGGAAGTGTCAGTGAAGTGGGGGAAGGCACAGTGCCACTGAGACTTACCCTTGATGGAACCAGAAAGATAGAAAGGGAATTGAGAAGGACCTTACTTTGTGGCTGATGGCTATCCCATGCCCCATGAGTGCCCCATTCAAAGTCCTCTCTTCCCCCATCCAGAGCAAGTCCTTTACCTCTTGGGAATCACTGATGTGAACCTCTCACCTATTAACTTGGAGACTCAGTGATTTAGGCTATAAACTCATCACAAATTCCTGCAGTTAGGCTCAGTTAGGTGCCAATCCTTGCATTAGGTTTTTCAAAGGGCAAAACAGGTGTACAGAGGAGCAGGTTGGAGTATTTTTCAGGCAGTGGTGAAAGAGGCACACGCACTGTAATTTGAAAGGTGGTGAAACACAATTCTGCTCTAAAAGCCCCTGGCACTCTTTTCTGCCCACATAGATGCTGCTCCTGGTTTAAGGCAGGATTCTTGAGCTCTAGGTGCCTAAGGATACTCTGAGGAGTTTGTTACAATGTGAATTCCCAACTTCACCCCCACCGAGTCAGCTTGGGAAGGTCTGGAGTGAGACATCCAATGATCTGACCCAGGAAAATGGAAAAGAAAGTTCCAGTTTGGGAGCTGGTGGCAGGAGGGAGCGAGATGGTGGGGATGGTGTAGGACAAGGGGTTGCCTCAAGGGAAGAAATAGCAACTCAGAGGCAGAATCCTACAAAAAAAGTGGGCTCCCAAAGCTTTCTCCTGCTAGAGTGAGAAGTAAGGCCCCAAATAAGTGTCTCCACAGACTGTGTACTAATGTACACCAACATAAAAAGCTTCCAGAACTCAAAATATTCAGGACAGAGTAATAATTGACATTCTACTGAGCTCTAAAGGGAAACACAGATTGATGTTGGAATAAAAGCACTTCTGTTTAATGAAAGGGTTATCACATTACACTGAAGTATTTGTACTTCCTAGAAGTTTACCATAAGTTGCAATGAATAATGATAGCTCTGTATTTGGTACCTTATGTATTCGAGCCTCACATCCTTCCTGAGAGGGCGGTGGTGTAATTCAAGTTTTCTAGAGAAGAAAACTGAGATTCAGAGAAGTTAAGCAACTTGTCCAAAGTTATGTGGCTGCCTCTCTTTATAATTATTTTAGAAAATGTTTTCCTAATGATTAATTTGTATTTAGGTAGCTGTTTGGATAACTAGTTCTAGTTTTGATCAAAAAAGCATCATTGGGCAGGGAAAGCAAGCTTAGCTTTGTTTCCCCCATCTCAGTTATATGGACCAAGGACGTGTCGTTCCACAGTGCCCCCCATGGAGTGGATGCTCACTCACCCTGGAAGGGATTTAAAAAGCATAAAAGTTGATGAATAACTCTTACACACAAAATGAGCAGACATCCCAGTGCTGTAATGTCCCATTTAGCAACAGTGTCTCCAAACTTTGGGGCAGTGTCACCCACTTCTGAAGCCAGTGATCCCCTTCCCTTCCCACACCTACTCTGAGCACTCTGGTGTGCTGTTCTGGTCTGAGTCACAGCTGCTTTGACCTCCCACCAGCTCTCACCTCTTCTCCTGGCCTGTCATTCACTCACTCACATTTTCATTCATCTGTGTGCCAGCCTAGTTCAGATGATGGGGATATCATAGTGAAGCCCAGGAGTTTAGATCCTAACAGGGAATATTAAATAAATTGTAACAGTGGCTCTGTAGGAATTGTGAAAGAGGAGGCTCTGAGAACATAAACCAAGGGCACAGGTGAGGATGGAAGGGAGTTGAAGCGGGCACCTCAACTATGAACAGTAAAAGTTAGTCAGACCAGGGGAAGGTGTGTTAGGAGGAGAATGTTCCTTGCAGACAACAGTGGCATGGGTAAGGTATCTGTGAGGGAAGGCATAATGTGCAATTTTAGCCACTGTCATGATTCCCAGCACTGTCAATATTCTGACAAGTTCCAAAAGCCCATTTCTAGCTCACATGTCTCTCATCATCTTTAAATGTTGAAAGATTCCATAGGAATCTTTGCTTACACATGACTCTCTAAGATAGGCATAGACTTGGAATACTAGGTGGTTGTAGAGTGAGTTGAGGGGAACAACATCTGGATAAAAGGTAAATGGCAAAGACTTTTATCCCATTTTGTCCCAGTCAACATTGTTGATTGGGATTTCACAGCAGGCATATGTACCATGATGGATTTCATTTCCTGGATTATCAATTCTTTCCCTTAAACACCTCCTTCTGGCATAGAATTTATGACTGACCATAGACTTTGGAGTATGTCTGTTTATATTCTTTGTTCCCCTTTCTGCTTCATATATGGTCCCATACATAGAAGCAGGTCACTCTCCCCTTGGTTTTCAACCTCTGCTTACTTTTCACTGAGCTTTCATCTTGTCTTCCGATCTTGGTATATTCAGACCTTCCTTACTTTAGCAAGTTCTCAGGCTCTTCCCATTTCATTTAGGGATCATGAAGCTATCTTTTCCTCATATGTTTTAGATTTTAGAGAAAATCTAGGTATGGGTGAAGTCTTTGTCAACCACCCTTGCCTCACTCGAGGTCATGGATCAGAAATGAACATGTGTTGGGTCAGAACTCCTAATTCTTTTGCCATTTTGGCTAGTGGTTCTTTATTTATTTTGAAAGAAAATGGTATTATTATTATAATGAAAAACTGGTATCATTTGCAATAAGTAGGTCATCTAAAATACATTGAAAGCAAGGCAATATTATTAATGTCAGCTACATTAAAAACTGTGAGCTATAGTTCTATTATGTGTCACAATGGGAGATTTTAACTGTTAGAGAATTGGGAAAGATAATCTGGCATGTAAATCCAACTTTCTGCAGCTCAGCTATGATGAGATGTTATTTTATGCAGCATTCTTTGTCCTTTGTGACTCCAAGCCAGATTCTCACTTGGTTCTGCATTCCACCTTTTGGGAAACAGTGATCTGGGCCATGTCCTCATAGCTGAGCTACAAGTGGGTGTGTTTGAAGCAAACTTACGTTCACTTCAGGCTGCCATGTGGTAGGAGCCTAATTAAGATCTCTCTTGAGAAAAGTTTGGAATATTTTTAAAATATTTTTTATAGTTTTATAAATAGATCATCTAAAAATAATACAGGGAAAGCAAAGCAATGTTATGAATGTCAACTATAGAAGTAGAGTAGCCATACAATGTTCTATTAGTTTCAGGTGCATGACACAGTGATTTGACAATTCTATATTATATTATGATTGCTGTGATAAGTGTGGTCACCATCTGTCACCATATAGCATCACCACACTCTTGTATAGATTTTCTATGATGTACTTTTCATCTCTATGAGTTATTTTATTACTGGAATTTGGTACCTCTTAACCCCCTTCACCAATTTTACCCATCCTCCCACCCTCTGCCCTTTGGCAACCACCAGTTTCTTCTCTGTATTTATGAGTCTGTTTCTGTTTAAAATATGGAACATTTTGAATGAAACACACAAAATAAAAAGCAGCCCCTTCAGCGGATGGAGAGTAGAACAGGCATGTGTGTGGGGCTGCCAGAGACAGACCTGGTTTAGGGTCCCTTTTATTAGCAACTATGTCCCAGTTTGGATGATAAATTATATATCCACCTTGATTAAGTAACTTAAATATCACACTCACATAATGAATCATGGGCTTCAGAACACATTACTTCTTTATTTGGCTCAAAAACTGATGGCAAAGAAGAGAAAGTCTAAACTAGATTGGGGCCTCAAATATACTTTATAGTTTTTCCAACTGCTTTGTAGTTATTAGCAATTTCTGGCCCTTTCCATTTTCCTTTCCTTTAGTTGTTCTTTCCACGTCTTTGTATAATTTCCAACTTTGTGTACCATTCTATGCTCCAGACTTTCAATCAAAATATTTATATTCTGGTAGAAGGCAAAGCATCATAAAAACACAAAGCCTAATAGGTTGGCTTAAATCTTACATCATTAATTTTTTCCTTCTCACTATTATTTTACACTGGGTAAAGGTTAACTGAAGACCTAAAGGAAAGGAAACCCAAACATACTGAAAATGCTGCTACCTTTTCTTCCTTTCAGAAATTTCTGAGCTGCCCAAACATCAAAGAAAGTATTGTTCACTTATTTTTTTTATTTTTTTAAAGATTTTATTTATTTAAGAGAGAGAGAATGAAAGAGAGAGAGAACATGAGAGAGGGGAGGGTCAGATGGTGAAGCAGACTCCCTGCTGAGCAGGGAACTCAATGCGGGACTCGATCCTGGGACTCTGGGATCATGACCTAAGCTGAAGGCAGTTGCTTAACCAACTGAGCCACCCAGGCACACTTGTTCACTTTTAAAATACTTGAATGGAAAGCTTCCATTCAGCAGGAGTTCTTTCCCTCAAATCTGCTAGAATTCACTGTTACATGCTAAAGCACTCTGCTAGGTTTAAGCAGATTGAAGACTTGGTGTCTCCTTTCAAGAAGCTCTGTTTGATGAGTGATGGTTACATATATAAGGAGCACGAGTAATGTGATAAGGCTATTGGAGAAACATCCTGTCAGTGTTTGTAATATCTTCCTGGCAAAATCTCCTTTTTAGTGTCCCATTCCTTCATCCTGGACTATAGCTGTGAAGCATGCCTAATGGTTCTCCCTCTCTCTAAGCATTTGGAACAAGATTTAAAAATAAACAGAAAATGTAAAAAAAAATTAACTTGTCTGACTCTAAGCTATATTCTTTGACTTTCTCCCCAGAAATTCAAAGGCAAGTGGTATTTGAGATGGAGTCCCAATCTGAATCCTTCCCACAGGGACCTAGCTCCATGAAGTTGCTTGAAACAGTGTCAATGAAACTAGGCAGGAAGCAACTGTCCCAGGATGGCCCACAGTAAGCGAACTCATGTTGTGAGCCTGGAGATGGCCTCAGAAAGTCAAAGAGGCAAACTCAGAATGTCCTAATGATGTCATTATTCTTCCCTCCTTCATTGGTCCTTTCCAATGTTCAGCAGCTGCGTTATTTTTTTCCCCCAGTACTTTTAAAAATTTTAAATTCACTTAATTAACATATAGTGTATTATTAATTTCAGAGGTAGAGTTCAGTGATTTATCTTATTCATCTAATTTAATACCTGGTGCTCATTACATCATATGCCCTCCTTAACACCCATCATTTAGTTACCCTATCTCCCCCTCCCCTCCCCTCCAGCAACTTGCAGTTTGTTTCCTATGGTTAAGAGTCTCTCATGGTTAGTCTCCTTCTCTGATTTTGTCTTATTTTATTTTTTCTCTCCCTTCCCCTATATTCCTCTGTTTTGTTTCTTAAATTCCACATACGAGTGAAATCATATGATAATTGTCTTTCTTGTATTGTCTTATTTTGCTTAGTATAATACCCTCTAATTCCATCCACTTCATTGCAAATGGTAAGATTTCACTTTTTTTTTTTTTTTGGATGGCTGAGTAATATTCCATTGTGTGTGTGTGTGTGTGTGTGTGTGTGTGTGTGTGTGTATAGCACATCTTTACCCATTCATTTATCTATATATATATCTGTCCATAGTTTGGCTATATTGTGAGCAGCTACATTATTAAACCTTTGATTGTGAAAAAATTAGTTCCCTGGTCCTTCCACTGGATCACTGAATAAATTTGGGTTTCATTAGACCACTCAGACACCATGTGTTTATGCTGTCCTCCCCCATTTCCCTTCCAGAGCACCGTTCTTACAAAGTATTAGCTTTTGTGTTCACTGTAATTTTTCATAAAGACACAATCCATGCATACTATCCCTCCCTACAAGGAAACTGTCTCAAGTCACATTCATACCAACTGAAAACAAATAGTGATCACAGAGAGATGCCCAGGATATACAGATGAGATTCAAATGACTGGGAATATCCTTGAAGAAAATACAGGGTTTACAGTAGATCTATCTGGCCTTAAACACATTAGTGAACTTGGAAATGGACTTGGACATAGAAGACAGCAAGGAGACCTTGGTTTTTATTTGTGCGCTAGAGTTCAGGTTCTGAGACTTCACAGGGACAGCACTGGTAGCGGAGGAGAAGGGATAGATGAGAGGGCTAAAGGAATATTCCAAGTCTGTCACCTTGGACATTGTTCTGAACATAAAAACCAAAAGCAGAAAATAATCCTACTTAGGATGAAGGTCACAAGAATAAATACTGCTAGGCATTGTTATTTTTTCTCTCTCCTAGACTTGATCCTAATGACACGGTCCAATGTGCTTTGTTAGAGGAAACAAGAGATGCTTCTTTTTAATGATTCTGCTGCATACTGAAGGTCTAGAATGTAGGCCTAACATCACACTACTTGGAGGAACTTGAGAAACAGAATTACAGAGTCTGAAAGGCAGAACGCCTTTAAAGATTGTCAGTGTTTCTCAGTGTGTGTGTGCACGGACCTGTGTGTATGTCCGAGTGTGTAGGAATCCCTTGTATCACAACCAGCAGGCTGCCAGTAAAGGAGAAAATTCCTGCGTCTTCCCACAGAGCAACCGAATCAGAATCTGGCAGGAGGAACCACAAGTCAGAAACCCTATGCTTCAAAAAATGTGAGTGGGGGAGGGGCAGAGGGAGAGGGAGAAAGAGAATCTCAGATTCCACACTCAGGGTGGAGCTTGATGAAGGGATGGGGGTGGGGAACCAACTCATGACCCTGAGATCATGGCCTGAGCCCCAATCAAGAGTCAGAAGCTTAGTAGACTGAGCCACCCAAGCATCCCCAAGAAAACCTATATGTTAAATAAGCTGTCCAGCTAATTCTTACATACATTAAACTTTGAGACTCACTGGCCTAACCCAGCCTTCATTTACTGATTATGAAACTGAGTTGCTTCTCCAACAAGGCTAGCTGGTAGCCAAATACGGGTGAGAGAAGAGCACTCCTGACCCCAGTCCAGTACATTTTCTTTATGATTTGATGAGGAAATGTGAAGTTTCCTATCGTAATGACTACATCCTGTTTGCAAAGCTTCCAGTTTTGCAGGTACTCTGATTTTATCAACAAGGTGCTAAAGGGTATGGATTCTTTCAAGAGGGTTTAACTTGCAAGACCAGTTGGTCCAATACACCTGAGAAATACCCTGATGACTCAAGATGAGACACCCTCTGGTTGAGTCTCTTCATGCAGCCGGGGTCATGTTTGGCTCCTTGGTAACCACGAGGAACAGCTGCTGTTACAGATTCTCCTGTGTGATAGCAAAGATGTTTTTCCTGGGGATTTCATGGGCATGTAGTTGAGCCTTTTGCCCAGTCTGGCAGCTCCTTGAAATCCCGTGTGTGTTTTCTCATAGGACCAGTTTGGTGTAGAAGCAGCTGTCCATTCCTACACACATTGGATGCATTTTCCAACCTCATCTTCCAGTTATTTATTTAGTTTCTCATTTATGTTTATACTATATACTGGCCATCGTAGTAAATTTTATTTTGGACAAAGAGTTCTAGCGTCACAAATAAGGCTTTTGCAAAATGTTGTTTTAAAGAATTAAAACAGACTTCTGCATTTGGGGGATTTTCTGGGAGGGTTGTTGGGTCATTGCTATGGAGTGAATTGTGTCCCTGCCCCTGCCCCAAATAAATGTGTTGAAGCTTTAACCTCCAATCTGACTATATTTAGAGATGGGCCTTTTCGAGGTAACTGAGGTCATACTGGAGGAGTCCTAATCTAATAGGATTGGTGGTCTTATAAGAAGAGAGGATTCTGTGATGCCTGGGTGGCTCAGTCAGTTAAGCATTTGCCTTCAGCTCAGGTCAGGATCCCAGGCTCCGAGGATGGCATCTCTCATTGAGCTCCTTGCTCAACGGACAGCCTCCTTCTCCCTTTGCCTGTCATTCCTCCTGCTTATGCTCTCTCTTTCTCTCTACCTGGCAAATAAATAAATAATTTTTTTAAAAAAATTGAATCAATCCAGAAAAGCTCTAAAAAACACTGTCCCTTAAAAAATAAAAGAAAAAGAAAATTCTCTATCCTTTCCATGCACACACACTGAGGACAGGCAACATGAACACCCAGCCAGAAGGTGGGATGTCTACAGGCAAGAAGAAGACTCTCTCTTGAAACTGGCCATCATGGTGCCTGATATCAGACTTCCCAGCCTCCAGACCCGTGAGGAATACATTTCTGTTGTGTCTCCTGCCCCATCTGTTGCATTGTGTTATGGCAGCGCCAGCAGACTAAGAGAGTCATGAAGAGAAGACCCGGTTTCAGGAAGCACATGAATGCACAGTAGTCTGGTCCAGACAGACCCCTCCTGGGACATGTATTTCCAGTCTCAGATTCTGTCTTTGCTTGGTGTGTTTGTTCTCTGAATAAGTTTCCATGTGGCTTGTTGGCTTCTAACTCCTGTCAGATAGCCACAGAGTAGGGGGACCATGGCACTTCCCCTGGGGTGGCCAGCAAAGACACACTGTCGTGAGCCCTGCCTCAGCATATACCTTTTTTTTCTTAAGGCGTCTTAACAATTTTTTTAGGCGGGCACAAAAATATTATTAAGTATAAGCACCGTGTTATATAATGGATCTCTAGAATTTACTTGTCTTGCATAACTAAAATGTTATAACTTATTCTTATATTTTTAAGGCAGTGTCTAACCTCTTGGGTTCCTACACTCTCTGGGATTGTCATGACTACTGTCCTTAAACCTTTACAAGTTATTAAGCCAATGAGGTTAATTTAAGGTGATTCTTACTTCAGGTAAGTATTTCCATTGGCTTACTTTTCTTCCAATCTCAGCACCACCAGAAAGCAGACATCATATATGACTGGTAGGCCTGCCAGATCATGTCTGAGAAATGAGGAACGGGGATCCTTCTTCCTGGGACAAAGACCTGACACAGTTATAAACTGGCATTAAAGAAAGAGAATCTGTCTTAGGAAACGAGGGAGCTGGTGAGTACATAGGCTTCTGTGGAGAAAAGAGGAGGAAATCAGGTTTGTGAGGGTAGGAAGTGGCCCACTGCCAGACTACGGGTAGGCTCTCAGGAATTACTGACATGCCACAAAACCACAGGCTTGGAGACGGCATTCTCATAAGGGAAGAGGTTGAGCATAAGGTCACCAAAGGCAGAGGAAAATATTTATTTTACTATTTAGAGTTGTTTTCCTTTCTTTAGACAAAGTCTCCTTCAATTCCATAGCAGGACATTTCTTCTGGCACTTCTGATTTATGTGGATTTATTAGTGATTTTCTCAGGAAGCTGTGGCATCACACAAAAGCTCCTAACCATTTTACCTGGTGATTATTGTCACCTCTGCAATGCCATACTCGACTAGTTAGCAGATCACTCAAGTTTCTGTCATTACTTTATTTATAAAGAATAGTAATTTATTAATGTAGCCTCTCCTGGATTACAGCTGTCAGTTCCTTCTGGAAATTATAGACCGAATCATTGCCTTTCTTGGGAAATGCAATTTAAATCTACTGCTCAAAGATCAAATATATCATTGATGTGTATGAGCTCACATCTTCAACAGAGATCTAAAGCCCCATTGCTGAGTTGGTTATTGTTGGTAATAGAATTGTAAATGCGACCCTAAATAAAGAATGTGCTCATTTAATATATTAGTCATGAGAATTACAGCCATCAAATCATAGTAACTGGAAAAATACTTTAGAGTTCATAGAATGAACTCCATTAATTTCATAAATTAAATATTTAAAGACCAGAGATGGTAGAAGACTTGTCTAAGCCTCCTGGGTCTTTAAGAGCTTTTAAATTAGAGCATCAGTCCACGCAGGTTTTGTCTCCTTGATATTGTTACTCATGTGAGATACACTTATTGTCTTTAAATACCCAGTTCTGAGGAGGAGTGAAAGTAGGTAGACGCTAGGATTTGGAGGGGGCAGATGACCTCCTGTTTCTAAGCAGAAATAGCTGATGTCATTCATATAAAGTCCTCATGTCTGATTAAACAGACATCCAGTGCTATTGAGAAAATGAGAAAAGATCATCTATGGATGGAATATCTGGGTGGGACAGGCAAGCACTGCAGTTTGCCTCATCTAAAGGTGTCAGAAGTGCTATGCTCTATGCTCTAAAAATACTTTATCCCCAATTTTGAACTCATTCCCTAAAACCCAGGAAACGAATCAAATTTAGTTTAACCATAGCTTTTCCACTATGGCTATACATTAACATTGCCAGGGGAACCTTTAAAATCCTCAATGTCCAGACAGTGCCTCAGAGCAATGAAATCAGGATTTCTGGGCTGGGGTCCAGGCACTGGTAATTTTTAATACTCCCCAGGTGACTCTAATGTGCAGCCAGGACTGAGAACTATTGAGTTAGGCATAAAATCAGGCAAAAAAAAAAAAAAAGAGAGAGATTAATCATAAACTGTTCTTCCTATAAAGGAAATAAAACAGTGTTTCAATTAACTGCATTTAGCAAATTATTCCCAATTTTTCTGGCACTGTCTTTCATCTGTGGGATTCATTTTTCTTTCAAAATTTAAATAAGCCAGTGTTTAAAACCCTACTCTTCAATTACTAATGTGAATACTTTCCCTCCCTATGTCCTATGCTCCAGATGGATTGTGCTTTAAGTGATTTTTCAGTCAACAATAAATGTCATTTATTAAGTCCCTAATGTTTGTCTAGCCCTCTCCAATGCATCTTGTACACTTAATTTATTCCTCGAATAGAACTATGTATTAGATATCATCATCCTCATTTTGTGTAAGGGAGAACTTGACTTCAGAAAGCTGAGTTTGTTGCCTAGCCTACACAGCAAAAAGTGACAGCCGACTGGGACCCCTAAAGTCTGTGATTCTCTCTTCTAGCTTCCCGCATCCTGGTGATAGCATGTTGTCCTGGAAAAGATCTAGACTGAGGATTAGCAAATGTGTGCCCTTGTCCTGGATCTGCTACTGACATGTGATAGATAAGTCCTACACTCAACCGGACTTAAATTTCATCATCTTAAGAAAAAAAGGGAGGAAAAAAAAAATAAGGGAACATGAAAAATAAACCAGTTACAGAAGACTACATTCTGTGTTACATAAACTTTCATTTATATGAAATTTCTAGAAAAGGCAAAAGTATACAGAGAGTAATCTGTCAGATGCTGGAAGTTGGGGAGGAGAATGCCTGGGAAGGAGGCACCAGGGAACTTTCTGGGGTGACAAGGGTGTTCTTAACTGAATGTGGTGATGGCTGCATAATGGTAGCTCTTTACCGAAAGTCATCTCACTAGACGTTTGCAACAGGAATTTTGTCATGCGTGAATTACATTTCAATATAGCTGTAAAAATGGTACCAAGGTGTGTTTGGCAAAATGACTGCTGGGATGAATCTATAAATACTATTTGTGGCTGTTCCACCACAGGTAACAGTCATCATTGCATCTTTATCAACATTTTGGTCTACTTTTCTTTTTTTAAGTCTTTATTTAAATGCCAGTTAGTTAATACAGAGTTTCAGGTATACAAGTAGTGATTTAAAACTTCCATACATTACCGGGTGCTCATCATCACAAGTGCCCTCCTTAATCTCTGTCACCTATCTCGCCCATCCCACCACCACCTCTCCTCTGGTGACCATCGGTTTGTGTTCTAAGTTAAATTTATTTCTTGGTTGGCTTGGCCTACTTTTTTAATGCACACATTTTAAATTGGTAATGCTTGACAAATGTATACATCTATGGAACTCTCACTACAATCAAATTATAGAACATTTCCATTGCCCCAAAAGTTCCCTTGTGTCCTTTCCAGTCAACCCCCTTTCAACTGCCCCTGGCCCCAGGCACTGAGAACTGCTTTCTGTCATTATAGATTAGATTCGTCTTCTTGAGAGTTCCATAAAAACAGAATCAGACAGTATGTACTCTTTTGTGTCTGGGTTCTTTCACTAAGCATATTGTTTCCCAGATTCATCTAGGTTATTGCATTTGTCAGTAATTGGTTCTTTTTATTGCTGAGTAGTATTACATTGAGTGGATGTATCACAATTTGTTCTTTGCTATTATGAACGAAGCCACTGTAAACGTTTGTGTACAAATATTTTGTGGACTTATATTTTCATTTCTCTTGGGCAGATGCTTATACCTAGGAGTGGATTTGTTGGATAACATGGCAACTACATATTTAATTGCTGTGAAAATTCCTGTTTTCTAGAGTGGCTGTCTCCTCTTGATTTCTACCAACAGTGCATGAGAGTTTTGGTTGTTTCACAACCTCCCTGACACTTAAATATTGTTTTATTACTGTTGTTTTTTATATTACTGACTTTATTTGACCCAATGTTGGAATTGTTCTGTAATTTAGAGCAACAGTTTTTTTTTTCCAATGAAATTTGTTAAAAAAAAAAAAAAAAAAAGAAATTTGTTATAACAAGATTTTGAGTTTTTCTTGGGGATGCCTGGGTGGCTCAGTTGGTTAAGCATACACCTTCGGCTCAGGTCATGATCCCAGCGTCCTGGGATGGAGCCCCACATTGGTCTCCCTGCTCACCTGGAAGTCTGCTTCTGGCCCCTTGCACCCAACTTGTGCTTTCTCTCTCAATCACCATATCTAAAATAAATAAATAAAATATTTATTAAATTTTTTTTGAGTTTTTCTGGAAATAGTAGGAAATATGACCCTATTTTCAAAAGCTCAGTGTGCAAATTAAGTCTTACTGGTTGTCATCAGAGTTATTTAAAAATTTAAATAAATATTGCAGTTTAACAATGTTCTTTTACAAAAATTTCAATTGTATGCACTAAGATACAAGTGGCACCAGCCATCATATTAAGTCAGAAATAAAAGGGGTTTTGTTTTGTTTTGTTTTGGTTTATTTTTTAGGAATAAAAGTTTTAATTGAGCGAAGTGTGGATCTCCTCATAAAGCAGAGTAGGAACCACTTAGTCAATTGACATAGGACTGGGTTTTGGGTGTTTTGCCCCATTATTTGTGCACTCATGCTGCAGATGGCATGTCATGAAGGCCTTGACTCAGGAAAGACAGACGCATCAGAGGGTAGAGACACACGTCACTTGATTCTCCTGTCCAGCCTTCTTCCTTTATTTTGACATGTTTACCTTGACCTTGGTGGCTAATCATACGAAATAAAAATATGTTAAAACTGGCCTAACTTTTTCCTACCTTGAAAACTAATGGATGACAATAGGAAGAGTGTTCTGAAATGGAATCCGGTAAAGTCTTCCTCCACAGGCTCTAAAAAAACTCTTTTCTTAAATTCTTCTAAGCTTTTACAGATAGATCATGTAACAAATAGACTGTGCATTTCCAATGGAGGCACTCTCATCCCTAAGGGGGTGAAAATTGGTTCTTGGCAGGGGTGGGGAGTAAAAGAATTTTACTCTTTTTATGTCTAAAACATATATATACATAACAGTACATAATCAGATATGATAGTATATATGTGGTATTAAATTTCATGAGGTAGAGGATGATCAGGAGACATGTCCAAAAGGTTCTGTAAGGCTGTCTTAATGAGAGAGGACAAGAAAAGACAGGTAAAGAGTTTCAGCAGACTGATGAAGTCAAATTTGGCCTGGGATTTATTTATCAAAACCTCCGTCTCTCAAGGTACTGCTTGGCCTGAAGTCATTAGCTTTGAAACAGGAAGGAAGAAACTTAAGGTTTGTTAAGAAATACTTATAAATTGAAAATTTTCATTTTTTATCTCATTTTCTTTTAAAGTGATACTTGCAAGAAAAATACTGACATTTCCACTTTCTTTTCTTTCTTTCTTTCTTTTCTTTTTTTTGTAAATGAGGACATGATGATTCAGTGAGATGGACACTTTCAAGTCCTACAAGGAATACACGGCGGAGTTGAGATAAAATTCTGAGTTTGTTTGATTTCAAAGCCCAGGATTTCCTCAGCCTTATATATGATGGCTACTGCTTGCTCGTTGGTGGGGATCATCCTGAATTTACTGAAAATTGAGTCAAGTGCCTGAGTTCAGAAGGGATGGGTTCTTACAGTTCAAATTCCAGGGATGACTAACAGGGGATTGGAACAGTTATTGAGGTATGTCAGGAGTTCTGTGTGGTGTGGGTAGGGGAGGAGACCCTGAAGGGAGGGGACAGTCCTCAGGGAGGCTCCAATGGACTGGAGCTAACAGGAATCCAAGAGGCTTGGTGAGACACATTCTGATTCAGACCAAAAGTTGAAGAACCATATGAGTTTTGGCAAGTTGCCTCTTCTCTTGGCTTCCAGCAAAAAGTGGATATTTTGTTGTCTGTGTTCTCCCATACTGCACCCCAGGTAACACATGCATCAAGGAGTAAATCCCTGATCTCAAAAGTAAGAGCAATGGCCATATAACCAAAATGAACATGTAGACAACATTTCTGCCTTTTCCATTTGTGCCTCCCCATGAGTATAAACTTTTCATATAA